>VXBO01000344.1:166837-191781 GCA_013400135.1 Rhinoptilus africanus
AGTCTCTGGAAAAAAAAAAAAAAATGTGGCATTCAGTCGAGATAATTCCTGCAGTCTATCTAGTCAATAACGAAAGAACAGGAACAATTTGCCCTCATATTGCCCCAGGCTAGTGGAAAGGTAGAAAAGAAGGAAAAAAGGAGTGAATGGATTGGTGAGAGACAGCATTACAATGGAAGGTAAAAAAAAGCCTGCTGTTATTCACAGGAGATTTCTAAAGCATTAGCCTGGTTATTTGCCTCCATAGTGGAGCAGAGAAAGCACACATTAATGGTTTAATTAATAGCCAGACTTTAGAGGCTCTAGGATTTCAAGACACTATGAATTTTTTCTTGAGAGATTGATTCCGTCAAGAGTCTAAGAGAACTGAAGGGGAGGTATATACTTCTGTCTGTCTGATGTACGTTATTAGTTTTCATCACTGTAGTAGCTGAATGCCTTGCCCTTCCTAACAGTTACACCACCTCCATGTTGTAACAACGTGCTATTAACCACCCTGCAGAAATTAAGGAACTGAAACTGAGATGCTAAAGGACCTCTGTAGGGTCCCACAGAAAATGTAATAAAAAAGGATCCTTAACCTAAAGCCTATGCATGTCCTGTCAGACCAGGATAGCCCTCTTTCCTCTTTGGATTAACTACATGGCAGCTTGGACAAATTAACAGAATACACTATTACTGAAGAAAGTGTACTTCTTTTAACATAGTTGTGATGTTGTTCAGCTTCTACAGAAGTAAACAAGAACCTTCCCTTGGGTCTAATGTCGGTGCGACTAACTGAGCAACTCACGATCTTTCAACATTTGGATGAGTGAGCTGCCTCATTCCTTAGGTTTTTTATAAAATATTTTTAAATGGACAAAACTAGACTTTCTTACTCAGTTCAAAATCCTGTGGGTTTTTGGTCTGTAAATTAATAATTTGCATGTCTCTGCACTCCTGTGAGGTGCCTATGAGTGGAATGGAAGTACTATGTGGGAAAGGCATTTCTGAGTAGTCCAAATAGGGATAGTAGTCTCGAGAGATGAAAAAATTACTCCAGTCTGCTTTTTATACCAAAGGGATGCTTTGGATAATCATTCAAAAAGCTTTTGAAATGAACCTTCAAAAATTTTAGAATCATCCCTCCCTCATAAAAGGTCTTTTCTGTATCACATCAGTGAGATGAAATAGAGATGAAGGTTGCTCTGTTTAAAATTATTTCTTTCTGACGTTAGTTTGAATTTGGCTTTTATTCACTCTACAGCAATCTCAGTGGAGATCATGTGGCACGGGCTGCTGTTCCCATGCTCAAAAATTTTACATTTCAATGATATGTTTGTATTTCTAGATCTAAGCAGATAGAGATAAGTAGTGATTTGAGTATGCCCTGAATCCGGAATGTGCTGTCCGCAAGCTAGGGAATAAATGTGCTTATTATGGGTTTGTTGTTCATGTTCCTCATGGAGTTGGGACTGGAGGAGAGGATTCTAAGCGTCAGTGGTGTTTAGCTTAGCCCGGCACTGCATGCACTGTGAGTGTGGTGTATCCTTGGGTAGTCTGCCCTGCTGAGCGTATGCTCTGAAGTTGATAGGCATACACAGCACGGGGCTACTCTGCTGAACGGGTGGCTTTGACATGTGGAGATCTTGGAGAAATGGCCACTATCATCTGTTCTCAGCTGGGTTGCAAGGGAGAAATACAGGGGAACTTATCTTGGGAAAAAATGGAAGGGTGCGTCTTGTGAAAGGGAAGAACACGTTTTCTGAAAGAACTGACATCACTGGGTTTGCCTTATATCCTGCTTCTCGATTTCTACCAGAGTAATCATGCCCACATATGGACACTGATCCTAGGTAACATCTGTATAACAATCCCCGTTAGCAGTTTTGCTTTCATCTTGTTCACTATTCTATTTGTCCCATGTGATAAGAGATCCTAGGTCTTTTTTCCTACAGTGTTTTAAGGAAAAACAGTAGGCCTGAAAAGAATGTCTGCAAATGACTTCTGGTTTGCTTTTTATGATGATTATGGATAAAAGGATGAGATAACAGCAGTTCCATAAAAGAGCCACATACTTTAAAGGTATGACATTTCCCCTCACATTTATGCATTATTTGTTATCTAAATATTTCCTTCTCCTTGTTCTCTGTGTTTTGGAAATAACAAAAGTTGTCAATCACCTGGAACCGTGCTGATGTTTCCATGGCAGTTCAGTAATTAGGTCTGTTCACCAGGGGCACCGATTAGTCCAATAAAATCCTTTGTACAATTCTTTCAGACAGAGTATTACCCTGCATTGCCAGCCTATGAATAAAGTAAAATTATTCTAGCCACAGACACTTATTTTCTCATTGATACACAATGGTCGAGCCTTAAACGCCATTATTGTGTTCTTTTAGGTTTCTCAGTATTCAGTTCTGATCTAGAAATCCTAGTCCTGACCTGAGAACGATCATGCATTCCCCAGCGGGGATAAAGCACTTAAATGTGTGTACTCTAGAAGGTGCTAACAGTGCTAACAGCTGGACACTAAGGGCTCCTAAGTGACCATGGCCAGTATGACTTAACTGGTAGACACTTTTCTTTCTGAAGAAAGTGAAGAACAGCTCTGTGAACTGATGTTGCACTTCAGCATCTAAAATTGTCCCATCTACTGAGTTCTCATGAGCAGCACCTCCAAGTGGTAGGAACGGAGTGACTAAAATAAGCTCAACTTACTAGATGGGTTCTTCTACCTACTGTCAATGTGCCTATAAGGCTGATATATGACCCCGTAGAAAACACAAAACTTCTTGTAAGTCAAATGGCAGTGAGGAAGAAGTGCTAGATTTTACCCTTTTGTGAAAACCTGTATATATGCTTGCAATACTTTCACCTGCTGCTCTTTACTTCTCCCCAAAGCGAAAGTCCACAAAACCTTGTGCTCATGTTTCCTCAGCAGTGAAAGTGTCAACTGTCTAAGGAAATTAAAAAATATTCCATTTATTTTTCAGCAGTTTTAAGCTGCAAAATACTAGTTTTGTGCACTTAACCTCCTCAATTCCTTGTCATCTTCACTATTTTTTTCTTTAAAGGATTAAACAAGGAAGTTTTAAATTTATTAACGAGGATGACAAAGAGGATGGAGAAACACTATTTTACCTCTTATATCAGCAAGGTAATTGTATACAAAGGCTGGATGTCCCAAGTGGTAATGTGAAATGTTGCCTGGATGATGGGGCCTGTCATTTAGCTTCAGCTTTGTTGCGTGGACAGTGTGACATCTTTGTTGTATCGATGCTGGCTGTCAGAAACGTTGCAGTGAAGCCTTTGTTCATGCAAAGCCCAAGGTGTAGTTTTTGGATTGTGGCTTTTTTTGGTGACTGAGGAGTGAAAATTTAGGCTGTTTAGTATAAAACACCAATGGATGCTCCAGTGCTAGCTAGCTAATCATAGGCAGCAGTCTTCAGAGAGGGAACCGCAGTGCCCTAAACAGAAGGACAATGAGTGATCTTGGCTGTGCATGACACCAGGAAGCTAAGAAGAAAATTGACAATGGGGTCTGGGAAGTACATTTAATATAACAGCCTTATGGCTATTCAAGGCATTTCTACAGGCTTTGGAAACAAAATGCCAATGTGAACATACTAGTGGAAATCAGCAGCCGTGCTGCTGATGAACAGACAAAAAAATAGAGTGATTCTAGATGGTTAATCTTTAAACACTGTATTTGTGTACAGGAATCTGGCAAATCCTGAAGCATCTGTAATTAGAATTACCACTGCAATGCTTTATTGCTTTTTGTGTGGCTAGGTGTTTGTTGCTTAACATCTAATTTCTTCTTTGGGGATTTTTTTAGATCACAAAACTTACCTTTTCTTTGATATCTTTGATATCAAAGTCCCCATTTCATTAAACTTACAAATAGTATGGTCTATAGTAGATAAATGATGTTTACCTCATTATTCCTTGATAGCTTCGTGTTGTTTGAATCCATGTTAACTAAGATGGTACAAGTCTGTGCTGTAGGCTAAAAAGAAGATGGAGTAAAACCAGGTGATGATATAGTAAATGCCCTGATATACACTGAAAACTAAATTCTTGAATATTAGGTTGATGTCTGCAGAGCAGCATAATTGGCTTTAAAATTAAAAAAAGAAAGGAAAGATAAAATGGTTTAAGAACGGGACATTAAGCAGATGATGACTCATTCTTGCTTACACTGCTTGTCTGACAGTGCAGGAATCCAAATGAAAAGAACCTTAGAGATATTTGAATATTTCATTATTTTTTAATTAGAAATGCAAGGGTATAACTAGGTCTTTTCTGAAAACTTGCAATCTTCACTTTTCTTGTGTCCAGCAAGCAACCTGTGTTTTTTCTTTCTATCCATTACTATGATCTCTCAAATTCTCCTCTAAGAATAAGGGAAAATATGATGGAATGTGAAGATCTCATAAAAAGCTGAGCTGTAACTATACTTAAAGATAACCAATGCCAAGTAGAATAAAAATATGGTCATCACTTTTTATTCAGAGGGAACAGATGCTCAACCCACAGCATCGCCATGGAGACCTTGGAATTCCTGAATACCCTGTTGTTGAACCTTTAGAGATGTAAATGGGACATGCAGAGCACGTGGCTCTTATTCATTTTTGAATATGCATAAATATAAAAATGAGGTATCATCTACCTACATACAGTCTATAATTTTCTTCAGATTGATTTGTGAGTATTAGTGCTAATTTTAGTCTTTTTGTTAGTGTGCGTTACATTTACTATGAACTAAATGGCAGAGATCACCCTTTTAAAGTACCTTGAATTTTCAAATGTGTATGCTAAAGCTGGAGTAGTGCACAGAGTTATCTTGTGTACAGTCTTGTGTACTTTTGCCAAGTGGTCTATCATTTAGAGCTTTTTATATAACTAATGTTTTCATAAGAACAATATATGAATAACTAAGAGTATTTCTTGTGGAGATACTTTCTTTAGTAGATATCAGATGTTTACAAAGGTATTGAGGTATCTGTCAATGTATTTGACGTATCTGAGGTATTATTACAGTTCTATTCATGTGTGTCTTGATCAGATAGCTGGCTATGTAATCACCATGATTATCCCAAATTGATGTGTTGAAAATTATAATGTATTGCACACTTCATTTACATTATTTATCTTCATGGATTAACTCAGATGAGTAATGCATGTTCTCCACAGTATTTGTTAAATATTTCACTTTTGGGTATACTGTTAGACATTAACCAAGTAATTCATGATTCAAGATGCACATTGACACAAAAGCTCAAAATATTCCCTGTACGTAAATGAAAACTAAACTGTACAAAAACTAATGATGGGGCTGAGCAAGTAAGTTGAATTCCAGACTTCTCCAAGTAGTTATTTTGTAATGACACATTACTGCACGTCTAGAATTTTTGACAACTCCTGTTGCTAATCTAACTCAAAGAGGGACCTTGATCTTGCCCCAAGAGCTAACTTTGTTAGTATTTTTATTTGATCCTTCACAACTCCAGGTGTTGAGTTGTGTGTCGTTGAAATCACTCAAGCAAGGCTAGAGATGATATACAGCTGGTAGAAGCTAAGCAATGTTAAACTTATTTGGAGTTCTTTTGCATGAATTTCACTCAGAGCGCAGAGAAAGAATAAAATATGAGTACATCTACTACGGCAGATACTGAGAAAGTATATAGTAACAGAGAAGCCTGATACTTAATTCTGTGCTTTTTACAGACTACTGGGTACATAGAATGGGTTAAGCAAGTCTAAAGTTTTTTACCATGTTAGCTGTTTTTAAGTTAGGACTGTTTTCCATATTATTTGTCCTCCAGTGCATTAAGTTTAAATCATGCCTAGGATTCTTCTATCCATTTCATATTAAAAATGCAGACAGCAACAAAATTTTCTAATATATAAAAAGTAAAACCTTAATAAAACCACTTCTTACCCCACTCTCCTCGCTTTGAGATGAGCTTTGGATTTCAACCAGGTTTTAATGAAAAACAAAATTGAATGTTCAAGTTCAGAACATGCTCAACTTCTGATACTGTACTTGTTCACTAGATATTTTTCAGCACATTCATTTCTTCCTACAGTCCATTTGACAGCCACATATTCATCAGCTGAGTGCCTTAGTAGCATTTCAGTCCAAGCTAACAATTTTTTTTCTCAAAGATAAAACAATGGCACAGTTTTTCTAGTAATGCAATATTTTTGTTTAATTTCTCATCGCATTATGCTTGAATGTCAGTTTTCAGTTCGATGAAATGAAAATTATATCCTTAAGCAAACAATGGGGGATTCTGCCAGTATGACCTTTAGGGTCAATGAGCTCATTAGCAGTCAGCGTTTACAACTGCATGTTATTTATAGGAGAGGGATTTACAAGCTGTTAAACTAAACAACAAATTAAATTGTCCATGAGCCATCGTCATCTGATATAGAAACTCCCCTTGGGTGAGAAGCTGTTGCTTTTTCAATGGGAAGTTTTGGAAAAATTTAATACACTTTCTTTTTTTTGCCAGCATAACCTTTATAGGGAACAGTCCCTTTTTTATTATGACGGAAAACTGTGCCATCAGTGTAAACAGCTCCAGATGCACAGTGAAATTCAGCAGTCACAATCCACAAGCCTCATTTTAATGAATGCTCACAGGCATCTCTCTCGTCTGCTAATTGTTTTCAATCAAATTCAAAATACCACAAATAGAGAGTAGCACAGAAGTGCATTTACAGTCTCGATCAACTAATGTTTTTTATTAAATGTATTTAAAAAGCAATAATCTGAGAAGACAGCCTTAGGAAAGGTTTCCATCTCTGCATTTTGAAAATAGTAGTATTGTTTCAAATAATTTGTCAGCCTAAGCATGGTGTGATGTAATAAAGAAATACATTGTGACATCATATGTCCAATGTTCTTAAAGTAGACCAGATTTCTAGCATGCCTAATGATGTTGTTTTGCACTAACAAGTGTACAAGCACTCTAGTTACGATCACAGGGACTCTGCTTTTTACATGTTTTGCTGTTTTGCATTAATCTTTTCAAGTACTTCAGTCTTAAGTGTTAGTCTTCTCACACCAAGTCTATTAATTGTTCTGTTTTGATTCAAATTGCCTATTGCTTTCAGAGCTCTGACATTGCTCCATTGTGTGTTTCAGCTTACCTCTGTTCTGTGCATTCTTTTTTAATATTGTCCTTACAAAAGAAACATAGTACAGTTCCAATTTATCATTTTCCCTTGCTCCAATACCTCATTTTTGCCTGAGAAACATTTGTATCAAAACAACCCCAAAGAAAAGCTGCTTCTGCTGCTCACTGTTCTGTGTGCTTGTTCTGGCCTCTCTTTACACTGCATATGGACAGGCAGAGACATAGAAAGCTGCTTTCAGGTCTTCTGAACTCTGTACATTCAACTGTTTCCAGAAAAGAAATAAACAGAACTGAGAGTCAGCTGTTTTCTTGGGAACAAAACAAAAAAAAAACGTAAAAAAACCCATAAACTTTTCCCCCCGTCAGTCTACACTGCTAGATATTGGCGGGTAGGAAAGAGCAAACCCTGATACTGTAAGTTCAAGTGAAACAATGCTCTTTTCAACATAAATAAATGTAAATTGTGAAATCTGCATTAAAGTCTCTGTGCCATAGCCCCATCAAGTTGGCAAACTTTAGGTAACTTACTTCCTTTATGACCTTAATCAATGACAGACTGACTTCACAAATCTAATAAAAGCCAGTGGTTTCTGAGAAGTGGTGACTCTGTAACCAATAGCACTACCAGCATCAGGCCTAAATGCTGACTGTATGCTTAAATTCATGGTAAACATACAAACAATGCCCTGTGGGACATACAATGTTACATAAAACTAATTCATCACACAACATGAATGTATGCCCACTTCTGTGCAGAGAGAGCTTTTGTCAAGGTAGTGACTCCACAAAGGTTATGACTTTTTTCTGGGCTTCCATGAAAAGGTGAATCTAAGTTCAGACTGGCAAGAAGTGAAGGAGGACACGGATTTTTCTCTGCAAGAAGGGCATGGTCTGTACCTACCTTCTGATGTATTTAGCATGGACCAGGCAATCCCAAAAATTACCAAGTTCCCAACCACGTATTCAGGTCATTTTCTCACGGAATGAATAGGAGGTCTAGTTCTTTAATTCACTGATGTGCAAGGGCAAAGCTGGAAGGTAACACAGGGCCCATAAGACCTACAGAAGTGAAACACCACTTTGCCACGGGTTGAACACTAGCTGTGGACGACTGCTGGCAACTCTCACCCTGGTAGAAAGATTGTACAAGGACCCGTGTCCTATACTGTAGGATTTAATTCTGGATAGCTCTCAAATGGATTAAATTAAACAAGCTGTTATGCAGCTGAAACTCAAAATTAGCTTTTAGTTTTCTTTTTTGCCCCCTCACATGTCAGAAGAACATTATCTAGATCCCGCAGTGAGAGTTCATGTTAAAGAAGAAGCTACATTTAATGACAGTTAAGGACTTCTGGAAAACAACTCAACAGAAAATAGCGAAATATGAATCACTACTTTAAACCTCTGAAAATGTTTAAGATTATGTACTTCACATTCTAGAATAATAACATTTTGTACACAATTCTAGGCTTCAGCATTTACATCTAAATGAAAGATGTTTGCTTAGATATTGGGCATAAGCTACTGACATCACTCCCTTCCAGGGGATTAATTCAAGTCGCTCACAAATCACTTGAGTGGCATCTAGTTTTTACTTCTGTTACGACTGTCGAGCCAACGGTACTACGAGCTGGTATGTATTTTGTTGCATGCGTCATCAGCAGAATTGCAGCTGGGTCTCACTGTAGAACTTTTATTAGAAAGATGATGTATGAAGCAGAAGGAACACAGCTTGACTTTCAGATCCCAGACTGAGTTTGCTGCTCTAGCAGTTGGAGAAGTGGGAGAAAGGCTTTTGACATGCAAATTTTGTATCATTTTGGTACAAAGGCAAATGACGGATGATAAACACCATATCCCATTATATACACTTTACACTTTGCAGACAACACCGCACTTTGATATGCACAACCAGGAGAAAAGGAGTCAAAGGGGGGACTGTGATAGGGACATAAATGTCTACAAATAATTGAGCAGCAAGAATCCCTGTTGTGTTATTGACAGTGGCTGAAAATGGCATAATAAGGAGCAATAGCGTGAAATTACTGCATAAAAGAAAACATTTAAATTAGACATTAGGGAAAAAAATCCTTAATGAGAAAAATTAGGCAACGGAAGTACATCTACGTAGATATTTAAAACATCACTATAAGGTGTTCCAAAATATTATTTCACTTGACAAGTAGCTATAAAAATGGCAGTTTCTTTACCCATTTTATAATTTGTTTAGTCACATTTCCTGATTTTTAGTGACAACTTGTCATGGGCACTGGCAAGCAACAAAGTGAGAGAATAAGGTGAAGTTTACTGGGCTTCAGTTATAATCAAGAAAATTTGTGTTCCTTAGAATTAGTTGGCAGGGTCTTTTGGATTCCTGAAAGAAGATCGTGGGTTTAGAACTAATTTTGAAGTAATAGAAGTAAGCATGTCACAACTTAAAATGCAAAATTCAGCCATATTCTAAGCAGATGCATAACTTTTAAAAAGTGTGCAGTAGTCATACTGAGAGTTGGTGTAAGAATGTAGAGAATTAAGGTGTGCTGGAAGAAATAACTTCTTTAATTAAACTGCTGATATTGCCATTGAGCCTCTTTTTATAATCCCACGTGGTAGTAACCTTTAGGTCTCAGTCTCATTTTGCAGGTCACAATGAAAAATTGAATGCATTCCAAAGTTTGCAGTAGTATGAACATGCTGAAATGTACGAAAAATGGTGAAAATTAACACCAGTTCATTTCTGCAAGAAACAATGAAGTTTGTATTCAGAGCTTCTTTTGTGTGATGAACTGTGATCATACTTATTTTTATGAAAACATCCTGCGGTATGAGGAACAACTCGGTTGTCATGCTAAGTTTTCATATGAGTAAGTAGGGGATGTTTGGTTTTGGTTTTGAATGTTTTTTTTTTGTTTTGTGTTTTAGTCTTTGGTTGCTGTAGAAACAATTTGTTTCACATTTGGGAAGTGTAAGAGCAAATTAAGGATATGTGGCAAGCTCTCTTAATGTTGGCCATAGGACAAAAGCCATCCGTAAGGCCTTCTCCTGGTAAATGTGTAAATCTCAAAATGCAAACATTAAGCAAATCCTTATGCCAGGCATATTTTGCAAAGGATTACATGTGACTTTCTGCAGTAGTGATTGTGGCAGCATAAAGGAAAAAAACAATTTAGGCTGCATTCCTGTTTCCTGGGTATTTGCTGGAAACAGTATTCTTGTATTGTCCAGAACTGGGTGGGTCAGTTTTCTCCTTATTAATAAGAATGAATTAGTCATTACAACAAAATCTACCAGAAAGCACTATCTTCTTCTCTATTTCTCGCTCTTTCTTTAATTTCATTCTTTTCTAAGGAAGTTTTCTGTCTCTGATGAGACTCTTGTCCGTCCTTAATTTGTGCTAGATTCTATTATGAGCAGTCAATACTTGATGCTTACTCGTGAACCACAAGAAATCCATTACATGTGGTATGCTACAGCCTTTAATGTTGTAGTATATTGCATGTGTTTAGCTTAGACTATTTTATTATTTAGCTTAGTTTATTTTAAGATAGACCAATACCACCTGCTGAATTTGCTACTGTTTCCAAGACATTCACCAGCATTGTGGCTAAGAAAAAAAGTGCACAATCACAATGTATATTCTTTTTCATCACTTAAATAAAAAAGAAAAATAAAAGAAAAAAAATTATACAACTATACAAATTATATACAATACAATTATATACAATGTATATTCTTTTTTATCACTTAAATAAAAAAGAAAAATAAAAGAAAAAATTATACAATTATACNAGTATCCAGCTCCCAGGATGATGATCACATCACCAGCAGACAGAGGGAAAGTCACAGACTGGAGTCAGCGATGGACGGGAGCTGAATTCCAAATCTGGAGTCAGAAATGCTCAGATTGGGATTAAAGGCAGATGAACAGACAGGGCCATCCTCAGATGGCGGCCATGGAAGAGAGGGACTTGCCCCTTCGATCCCTCAGCTTTTATACTGAGCGTGATGCGGACGGGATGGAGTACCCTGTTGGTCAGTTTTGGGTCACCTGTCCTCTCTGCTCCTCCCTACGGCTGTGACCCCTCTGCGCTTCTCCGCTTCCGCCCCTCTAACGGGGCAAATAACCAAGTCAGCCGAGCTCGGGTGTTAGAGCAGTAAGTAAAAGCAAGAGCCTCTGTGCACCCCATTCCTTGGTGTAGTCAGGTCTTATCACTCTGAGAGTGAAGAGTTTCTGAACCATGTGCTGTTAATTTCAGAGTTTAGTCAGTTAGAAGAGGCACAGCTAAAAAGTAAAATTACAAAACAGAAAATTGGTTCTGTTTTACCTCTAACCAGGAGAAGCAGCTTATGTACACTTTAAGAAATTGGATATTAAAAGCATTTTAAGAGGATTCAAGGGTAGAATTACTGACATTCTGAAATGATACTTAGAGGTCAATTTTATCTACTATATATTAAACTTGTCAAGGTTTTTTAGCTTTCCTTCTAGACCTTCATTTTGCATTTGTTCATTAGCACAGAGGACGAACTCCATAGCTTGCTACTTTTAAATCACAAACAAGCTCACTATTTCAGCTCACTGTGAAAAGTCCCTTGGTAAATGCAGTATTATGGGGATTCGTGGTTGTTCCACCCGGAAAAGTCTTTACTGAATGTACCTATACCTCAAGAAGAAGGATCTGGCCACCAGTCTGGAAAACTTTGGGTGTGTTCAGAGCATCAGACAGGTGTTGGGGTATTTTTTTCCCCCATTTCAAGTATTACTACTGCAATAAAGAGTCCATTTGCTGATTAAGCTCCCACTGGCACCTCTGTATCCCCTATTGTATAGCTATGACTGACTGGAACCTACCTAACCATGTTAGTGAGATACTGCCAGCAATACACTTCAGTAAACTCTGAAATATTTTAGCTCTGCAGGAGTAATAGCAATAAACTTTTGTCACTAATTAGGTACGACTGGATACATATATAGATCAGACTTGTTGAGAAAGAAGGTGCCATTTTATCTTGTCACTTTCCAGAGCAGAGCAATGCTTTAAATAAGACCTGACAGAACACTGCTCTTTCTGGTGTCTGAGCGGACAACTTGATACATGACTGTGTAACATCACCATTTGTTTGCAGTTCGTCAGCCAGCTTCCAGTCCAGCTGGCTTGTTTCCAAGTCATTTTGAATTGTTTTTGGAAGATTGTGTAAGACATTCTGTCCAAGAGTTTATTACCATAGATATCTTGAGCCAGATCATCCTTTTAGAAGCTTTTCCCCTGTATTTTTCCGTATTTCTCTATTTATAAAATCTTTAGAGGAGTTCTTCCAACAGAGGAGTACTCTTGTGGCAGACAGGGCCTGTACAGTGGCCATCCTCTTGTTATGTTTCTTGTCTTTGCCCTCTCTTACACCTTTTAGTAATACCACTTTACTTACTTATTTGTTATAGTCTTGTTTTATAGTACTATCAAAAAGGATTAGAAATAATGAAATAAAATAATGAAATGCACTGTGGAGAACCTGTTCTCTTTTTAAACGTGCCCAGTTTCCTGATGGTAGCGAGAGCTGTTGTGTAGGCTTTTGGAGTTCAGACCTCAATTCTGTTTCTTTGCCTGCAACTCTTTGCTAAGACTTTTTTCTTTGTGCCCCAGACTTCTCTTCCCTAAAATAAGGATAATAAAACTGACCTTTGTAAATTACTTGGTGATCTCTGATAAAAGCATAAGTTCAAATGACTATTCTTTTTCTGAGAACTCTTTTTTTTTTCTTTTTAAACCAGAAAGTAGTACTGAAGTATTTGGGGAGGGCAGGAGGGGCGTGACATTTAAAAGCACTCTTCTTCTGCAATATGCACTAAGAGGTGCCTGCCAAGATTGTCCTTTTGGAGCTACTCTTATCATAGAGATTCATTAATATTAAAATTAAAAAACCCAAAACAAAACAACAAACCAAAAAGCACCCAAGTCTTTTTTCTATCCTAGCAAGGCTTCAAACGTACTTGTGTCCCTTCTCTTGTAAAAGTAGCAGAAAAGAACCTGTGGATCTGTCTGGCATTGAGCAAGTCCTGATATTGGGTTTCTTTTTCAGTGCTTCGGTGGGTCATTGTACAGTAAGATGACAAATTTTCCTGCAATGCTGAGAAAAGAAATAATAGACTGGATAATTTTTAGCCTTCTGTTTTTCTAAAAATACAATGTCATAACTCTTCCATTTCCATGTTTTCTACTTCCTGTTATTTCTAAAAGAATGAGTCAGAGAAATGGAAACATAGCTGCTGTGAATAATTTAAAAGTGGTCTGAGAATAGCTAACCATTACTTCTGGTGATGCTGCTTGTGATGGTTACACAATGATAAGATTATCAAAAGAATTGTGGGAGACAGAAAAATGGAAAGGATGCATTAAGTCATGTAGTCATTTTTGCTATTGTAGGATTATGCCTTACATTAGTTTTACTAATGGCTTGTCTGGCTACCTTTAAAAAGTTTGAGAAAATGGATTTCCAGTATTTCTTCAACATTTTCCTTACACCACCTGCTTCCACTAAAAGATTTTTTAACATTATTATAATTATTTAATCCTATTATTTCTAGAGACTGCTCTTTCTGCTAAAGACTCTACAGGTTAAAACAGACACTGATCACTCCTTTTCCCCTTCACAAAAGTGTTGAAAATAATCATACTTCATATTTGTTTCATGCCAACACACATTTTCATAAAAATGACAGCATTTCATAGAAATGAGTGAACTTACTGAATAGATTTCTTTACTTTTTTTGCTTTCTCGTCTATTCTGTCTTTCCTCCATCTTTCACACTCACCAGGGGGTGAGTAGGATGCACTGCCCAGAGATTGGAGCTGTTTTCCAGTCAAACCATTTCTGCTTTTCTATGAAATTAGGATGCACCATGCTTGTCCCAAATATTCTCTAAGTATCAAAAGGATAAAATAAATTTACTTTTTTTTTTTTTTATCTTCATTCAACAAATTGTGTAGCTGATGCAGTAAATTCAGTTTGATACTGAGTCTGAAGATGGGAAAGAATCCCATTTGCTCCTTCGTACTTGTTTTAGAAGACTAACACCATAAAAAGTGATTAAAAATAATTTATTCTAGTTTGGTTTCTGATTTCACTGTTTGGTGAAACTTTGGCTTTGCCATAAAGACTGAAGAACTGTAAAGATCAAATTTGATCAGGATGGGAGAATACCACTTTCCAGACTGCAATTTCAGAATGTAACTACCATCTCAAAACTAAGCTTTCCTGTTTGCTTTTCTCCTGTTAACACTGTTTTCATAAGAGATTTTAATCCTTAACTCAAGACAGAGAAAAGGTCTGGAATTAGAGATATAAATGGCTCAGGCATACACACAAGCAGTGGGTAATTTTTTTCTGTGTTGCCTGCCAAAACAGAACAGTGGATATTTCCCATTTGGCATCACTTTAATTAGCTGATGCCATTGTAACTACACAATTACCTATCTATTAGTATTGCTTAAGCCCTGTTAATTTTCAGGAAAAGTCTACCTGTGAAACCGAGCCCCTTCTTATGGCTCTACACTGAGCCCTTTCCTATGGCTCTGAACTATTCAGCTACAGGGATATAAATATGAACTGACAGCCCAGAGTGAACCCCCGGAGCTGTATGTTTGCCCAGTGATGGAAATTAGACTTCATGTTTGTCTGAAGGCTGACTTAACTTGGAGTAGATGTCTACCTTCCAGTCCTCTGAGCACTGAGTAGCAGCCAAGAAGCGGCCGGACCATCTCCTTATTCTTGAGCTGCACATTGCCTGATCAAGCCCTACCTCATAATACCTTGTGCACTGACAAAAAATCGTTTACTTCACTTGAGGTTTATAATTTCCTCTAGTTCCATGTTTCCATTCAAATCTGTACTGATCTTTTATCACCACTGTTGCTGTTCCAATAGAAAAAGCAGTTGGGCAGCCTCTCCGCTTCCTTTCTTCACAATCTATTGAGCTTATGCCGCATGGGCAAATATAAAACCAAGACCAATGCCTTGGAAATCCCTTTAAGTTTCACTTAGAGGCCAAGTAGTTACAGTCCACTCAAGTGATCTGTACTTTAGCCATAACAACTGCTGGTTTTGCTCTAGCTTCTCTATTTACCCTTCTCTCAACTTTTTTTCCTCACTGATCTGAGTAATAGTTCTAAGTCTTTAAGAGAATTGGACACTTGTCATTGCTGCTAGATCTTTCAGCAGGATGAAATCTACTTCAGGGAAAGACAGAGTCACCAATCATTAAAGTTTTCTGACAGTGTTCTCTATCAGAAACTACTTTGATTTGGTTTTGACTTCAGCAAGTTTCAATTTTGTAAGTTAAATGGTTTCCAGCTTGGATGTTTCTCTCTGATTGGGGGATGAGAGAAGAGTTGGAGACAAGACAGGACAAAAGATTTATCAAGCAGCTCCTAAAGCGGGCTCTTGCTTTTGCCCGTGTTGTGGGACAAAAGACAATCTTTCGCTTTGAAAGTACTTTCTTATGCGTGGATATTTTCTCCTTTCTTGTCTAGGAGATACCACTAGAATCTTAACATTTGCATGAATTTTCCATAAATTAAAAATTCTTTGCCCCAGAAACGCCATAGAGAAAAGCCAGAGCAGAAGAAGCAGAAGCGATCCATGGCAGCTGGCCACGTTCACCTTCCTCTAGCACCGTGCTCCCGCACAACGGGATAGCAGGCTGTCATGACAGGAAAATGGCTGAGGGACAAAGGTTGTCCCTGCTCCACACTCTGCTTCTCCTGGGGGGAATAAGGGGCTTCCACCTCTTTGTCCCCCACATATCTATGGCCCTTTCCTCCCTGCCTTCCTCTGCCTCACCTGCGGGGATGTGGAGGAGCCGAGGTGGAGCGGCCGCCAAAGATGCCAGGTGGGGGCAGCAGTGAGGCACGAGAAAAGAGGGGTCCAAATGCACCAATCAAAAAAAACACACGCGCCCAAACCTGAGCGGGATTGGCTGAAGGCTGGGGGCGGGGGTATCTCTGAGGTGAAGTCTGCCTGGCAACTGAGAATGTTCTGGGAGCTCTGAGGGAGAGGGAGGGCAAGCTGTTGTTGTGTGGGTGATGAATGTCCAGGTTTCTGGAGGGCCTTTGGTGAGCCCGTCACCCGGCGCTGGTGTAACTGTGCTCGGTGTTTTGTTGGCCTTTTGTTTTCTCTGCCTGGTGCACCCTGTGGTTTTTCTCCTTTAGAAACTGCAGAGCTGGCCGTGGCTTACCCCCTGGGGTAACACTGCGGGGAGGTGGCCACTATGAAACTTACCTGAAAAAAAAAGGTGAGACTGGCTGTCCCCATGGTTTTGGTTTCTGTGGTGTGGCCGCGCTCAGTGGCTGTGAGTGTCCGTCGCCTCCTTTTCTAAAAATCACTTGCTCTGTGGTGGTGTCCTCCAGCCGGTGCTGGGGGGGTGCCCCAGCTTTACCCTGTCAGCTTGGTGGCTAATGCCTGGGGAAGTCACGTAATGGGGAGACTGTCAAGAATCTGGTGAGTTTCGGTCTCCTCCTTAGGGCGAAAAATACAAAGTTTATTAATTCCTTCCTAAGATTACAAAATAAAGTCTGTAACAATAATGAGTGTTAAACTCCCAAGCGCCTAATTGCATGGTCACCCACTAATTGTAGGCTGCTTTCCTAGGGAAATGAGGTTTAGCTCTTTGTCCTCCTTGTCTCTAACAATGTGATTGCTTGTATAAGAGAGATGTTTTCTCAAAGTAATTTTAGCATTTTACCAGAGTAAGAGAAATGAGAGAGACTTTCTCAGAGGGGTTTTTACATTTTACCAGACCAAAGAAAATTCAACTCAGACACATAAATGTAGGCGCTATTTCTTTCTATGCATGCAGATTTACTACATTAAGGTCACGGGGATGCCTTAATTTCTATCTTTTCCTGACTGGTGTGTGACCTTTCATTTTTAAGAATATTTAAACAAACTTTTTCTATAAGTTCCAAGATATGCAAAGTGTATGGATTTGCACAGAACTACAAGCCATGTTCCGGGGGTCCCATGGGTGCAGTCCCTCCTGCATAGCATGTTGGATAGCATGGGACAATTTGGCAGCTCTGTACTGGACTTCAAGTCTGCTTCTACTGAATTCATGTTTATGGATGGATTTAATGTAGGGTGAAGTAGAGCCCTCTGTTTGAGTGACTGGCAGAGGCATCTGTGCCCCTTGTTGTGGGCTGCGCTGGTCTCTGTGTCTTCGGCTACCAGAGCACATGGATTGGCCACAATTGCGATACGTTTCTTAAAGTTTAAACAAGCTTTTACATATTGAGTTGCTCTGTCCAGACAATAATTTTCTAATTAAAATTCTGGCCGTACCAAAATTTCCATAGTTGATCCTTCCAAGCATGTAGCCTCCTCTCATCCTCATTTGAAATGAGGTCAAAGCGACTCATTTTCAGTGCTGTGCTGTCTCTTTAATTTCAAGCAGGGTAAACTGATAAAATCATATATTGAGGGGTCATAGCAAAAAATAAATCAATAGCTTCAATATCCAAATAGGTTTTCGTAACCCTGTACACCCTCTGTTTTTTTCCACTTTCTGCTGCTTCTATAGGATAACTTGTTTCTGATTTTAGTTAGGGTTACAAATGGCAATTTAAGGAATGTAGAATTTGGCCAAAACTGACCACCTTGGAGGTCTCTAAGGTTCTCTAAAGGAGAAAAAGGGTTCATGGATGTTCATAAAAGTAGCCTATCCTCTTCACTGGGGATGTTAAGTAACCGCTGAGTGCTGGGTTCAAGACATTTGGACTTGCCTCTTAGTGAAAATTTACAAAGTTACATTGTTAATATACATCCTGTCTGGTTTTTGTTTTGAAACGCTCTCAAATGTAGTCTGAAATACTTGCGGTTTAGCTGGAGGGGGTAGGGGTGAATATATTTTTGTTTCATATACATGGCAACTCTTTTTTTTTTATTACTCCTTAAAAAGACAATTTGCTACTCCTTAACCTCTTTTTTAAAAAGTTATTGAAACATAGACTCTTTGTTTTCTATTAACAATATTTTATGCCTATTAAAACATTGAAGCAGCTCTTTTTAAAATAGAGTAAAAAGAAAAATTAATATAGAAGATGAAATACTTGAAAGCAGTCTCTTTCTCGTTTCAATTCAACAGCATTAAATATTTCAATGCTGTGTAACTCCCAGTATATTTATTTTTTATGCTGGGGAAGTGAGGTCTATCCCTTCTTTAAAGTCAGTTGTGAATTTTGGTTCATTTCTAACTTCTGATAAAATTCTGCTTCCCCCCCGCTCCCCCGAGATACGTGTCCCAGATATTAACTGCTCTGTCTATACCTTCTTCATGTTTGACAGGTGAAACTTTCATAGTGGCTCAGCCCTATCATTTATTTTATGGAAAGAAAGGAATACTACATTACATATTTTTACTTTTTTTGGAGGGGGAGGTGGAATTACTATGTATTAGAAAATAAATAGATCAAAGGCGATGTTATATACAAATGCCAAAACAAGGTTCTTTTTCACGTAGGCTCAAGCACAAAAAGTATTGAATTAATCACAGTAATGCTTTTCAAGTAAATCTCATGAAATTTGGGAACAACAGTAGATGGAATGGACAATATCAATTGAAGTTTATGTTATTACTAGGAATTACTTGCAGCGGTGTGTATGTGAATCAGAAATAACCTGGGGCAAGGTAAACACTTCAGCAGTATCTTCAGGCTAACAAAGTTGCTCTGAGCTTGCAACTTTTACTTGGCCTCAGAAGTTTAATTTTCATCAGCCTTGCCACATTTTTCATAAAGAGTGAATCTAAAGGCGTTGTTCACGCTTGCACTGCTCCATCTGTGGAAAAATGCAAGTGATGTCAGTTTAGAACCTGCTGAAGTGAATGACTGTATTCTAAAGAGTGACCTTTTATGTGCTGCACTGTGGGTTTTTTCTGAAGGGAAGGGATGGAAGTGCGACCAAACAGATTATGCAGAATGTGTGCATTGAGAAAAGAGAAAACAAAATACTTTTGTTTAATACATTTCCCCCTTCTATCAGACAGGATTGGCTGGGGTAAGCTCATGCATGTTAGAGGTTTCACCCTTATGTGGGATTCTTTCATATATTCAGTAATATTCCCAGCTTCAGTGAGTCTGAGAAGGAATCCAAGTGATACACTACAAAGCTTTACCACTTGAATAATCTTAAATATTTGAGCTGGGTGAAAATTTTTTTATATATTCTGACAAAGTATTATTGAAACAGATTTTTTTTTTTTCCTTTTAGTTGGGGGAATGTTCATTCCTTGCTTGTCCTTTGTGTTTTTCCTTGTGTCTTATTTATTTTATGTTCTTCCCAACAAAATTTTTGCAAGATGTTATAAGCAATTAAACAATTTTGCTTTTTCAAAGCTATAAGAAAGAGTACTTAAAAAAAGTGAAAATTGTGACAGAAATACTTGGGGTTTTTTAATTTTTCTTCTGCTTTGTGTTTAACTCTGTTCTTTTGAAGTGATTGCTGATGGGAATCTCCTGGAAGAAGAGAGATCGTCAGCTGAGGGAGCTGCTAAGCAGGCACTCTTAAGGAATGGAAGCTTCAAGAGGCTGCAGGATGTGGTAGTGCCATTGGAGCTTGCCATGCAGAGAGGGGGACACAGCCAGCCAGGCTAAAGACGGTTCAAGAAGAGCTGCCTGTGGACCCAGAGGGTAACGGGCAAAGCTTGCTGCAGTTGAGTAGTTGTTGAATCATCATCACTAACCCAGGAAGCCTGGACCTGCCTGGAGGGATGAAGTAGGTAAGTAAATATTCATTTACTAGCTAGAATAGGCTACAGTCACAGTTGCTTTACAATTTTATGAAACTGGTCTTGAAGCTCCACTGTCCTTTCTACTGAGTCAGTGGTTTTGATATCCAAATTACTATTTTTTAGTTTCTAGGCTCATCTTTGAAAGGTATCTGAGAGAGAGACTCCAGAGTTGAGTGACTTTTTCTGGTAGGTCCCCTGGCAAGTGCGATTCCTCCCTCCACTTCCACCCCCTTAATGAACTGTATAGTGTAGTAGCTATTTATTTTCACCTGAGGGCATTTGGTAGGCCAAATGAAATATATACAGCTCTAGAATGAAGGATCTGGAAATGTTTATTTTTCTTATACCATTTATTTTGATGGTGGATATGTTAGCATGATTTTTATTAGTAGAGTGTGAGCTCTCCAGTATGTTCTGACAAAAAGCTTGCTTTTGAGAGTGAGTTTAGTAAAATGGTGGCATTGGAATTTTAGAGAATGGTGATGGAAGAAATACTGTGCTGAAAAAATTCTCCTGTGCTGATTGGTTGGCTTTTTAAAAAAATGTGTTATGTTTGTAGAGGGCAATGTCCTTGTCGTCAGCAGTAATCCTTTTTAGGTTATTGAGGTAGGAGTGATGAATTTTCCTTGAGTAAATGCAGTGGAATTTGAGAATTTGACTGCTGTTATTGGAATTTGTAGAGAAGTGTTTTCAGTGTTTCTGAATTAGTGAGGTAGGTATGCTGAAATGTACAATTTATAAGGGAGCCGAATGTTGGCAAGCCTGGTTTGACGTAATCCCAGTTTCAAAATGGATTTTAGTATTTAAAACTGTAAGTACCCTCTTGCCCAAACGCACTGTAGAGTTCACTCTCCTAGCAATGAAAAAACCTATGATATGTAAGCTGATGTGCAGGCTTGGTTTGTTGATAGTCATGTACATGTTCGCTTACATTGTGCCTGCCTTGGCTATTGAGAAAGTCAATGGAAGAAGAGAGCTGGTGGCTATCCATGTGTTGCAATTGGTTTATAAGAAAATGTTGGTTGCGTTGTTTTTGAAATGTCCTAACCTTATAAACAATGGTATGGTTTGCTGCCTGCAAAAGTATGGCTACTTTTCAGAATTCTTCAGTCAAGCAACTTGATCTTAGTGCGTCAGTTATGAATGAAGTTTAATTTTGCTTAGTAACTTTGTGACTGTCATAGTCTGGGAAATGTAATGACCAAGGTGATGCATTATGGTAAGAGAATCTGATTTACTAACGATACAATTTACATATCATTTCAATTCTGATTTTTTTTAAATTTTTTTTTTAGTGCTCTCTTGAGCCAGCACTTCACTACAGTACTGTTTAAAGAACATGGAAAGTAGGTTATGTTGTGTAATTTTCACTGGTGTTTTTGGTCCCTTCTTGTCTAGTTTATGGACCTGCTGTGACTCATTCTGGCCTGTTTGTACAGTCTCCTACCTCACGGGAACCAGGTTATAAAGCAAGTACTTTGGCACATAAAGTCAGCCAGCTGTGCGCATTCACCGAAGAACTGAGAAGTGCTATCAGACGTGTGGGTTTGAGGTAGCTGAAAGCAGGGTTGGATCTGCTGGGTGCATAATTACTTCTTAGACTGAGAAATAATGAGTTACAGAGTACATCAAGTTGTTCAGAAGCAGCAGAGAATTTCTAAACATTTTCATGGATTACTTTGGATTTGGTTTGATGATGTATGGTAGCAGTTATTTGCCGCAATAAACTTTCAGTGTTACTAAGTCTAAAATATTATAAGTAGGCAAAAAACTTCTTAGTGAAAAAGCAGATAGTGGCTTTTATAATTGCTAGTGATAGGCACTAAAATGTGTTCCTCAGTTTGCCTTTCTTTTCAATGGAAGTGTCTTCTGTTTATTACAATACAAAGATTCTCTGAATTGACTAAGAAAATTTAAACTTCTACCCAAATTGAACAAGGTAATGTAATTTTAAAAAGTGTCTGAGCCAGATGCCAGAATGATGCAAATTTCATCAACAGATACAGAATTTGCTGTGTGAACTACATTCTCTTTCCAAATTAATCTTAGCTATTGTGATGCTTTTAGATTGAGGTCTGGATTTCTGTTTTGTGAGTTACACCCCTTGTTGCAAGGAAATTGGTTAAAGATAATGTCTCTCAGGAAAAAAGGTCTAGAATGCAGAGCCTTCAAACATGGAGGCAGATCTGTGTTCATGACGTGTTTTGTTACTGGTAGGGTGGGAGCTGACATTTATTGTTCCGTAAATTAAAAAAAAAAAAAAAAAGACACTAATTCTCTGGTGTCTTAAAATTAAAATGGGAATTTTTTATAATAATGTCTATCACCACAATACTATTTAAAAAAGTTTCTTGCTCAATGTGAAACCTAAACTGGCTAAAAATATCTACTAATGACTCTTGATGTGTGCCATGGGTGAATAGTAGCTATGTTGAAATTGCTGTGTTGGGAGAAAAGATGCTATTAAGAACTCAGAAGGAAAAATCAACCTAAACTTCAGGTCATTGCTTTCCTGCTCTTTATTGAAGGCCTCTTCTGCCTGCATTATGTGTGGGTTGGTATCATTTTGGGTATTTGGTATAAAATCCGTTGTTGCAGTGCAAACGCAGAAATTTAGGAGTGGTATTACAAACAATATTTCAATTTGTTTTTAAATTTTCATTTCATGAGAGAAATTTTTTAGAGGGATATACATATTCTCATTTATAAAAGGGAGGCAGAAATTGTTCTTCTAAGAATATGATGCTTTCAAAGAATTTTTGTAAAATCAATATACAGTATGTTTCTTACAGCAGTGAAAAACTTGCTTAAAGAAATAGAGAAACCATTTAAATAAAACAACTTTGAGCAACAGATACTTCCAGCTTGAGCTTTTTGCTATAGATTTTGTGGACCAGATTCATTAGAAAAGGATTCGGTTCATTTAGGGAACCATATCCATGACTGATTGAAAAAAGGCTCACACCATATATTATTTTAAAAATTATTGTTTCTATCAATCTCATGAATGAATTCCACAAGCAGCTGATCTTTTCCTTCCAGATCTGTTGTTCCGTGTGCCTAGAGTTTCCAGGTATTTGCATAGCGAGCAATATTTCCAGCTAAACTGATAGACACTCAGGAATCCAGTTCACAGCTCTAGATTGCGCACAAAACCTCTATGCTTTCTGAATTCACGAGATCTATTGTGCACATGTTGCAAAAAAAAAAAAAAAGCATGGGACACGTTGGACTTAATGTTTATCTGCAGATAATTTGTGTAGCGAATCATTTGCATCAACTAAAGTGCATATGCACGTGTTTGTGTCCAGCAGATGTTCTACTGCAGAAATATGGGAGTCTGCGCCAAGAGAGAAATCTTGCATTTACTTAAAATGTTTCCTTGGGTTTTATTGGCATTCCAGCTAAACATGGTCAGACTATGAGGTATCAAGCGTGGTAGCATAAACGCTTATAAACTTGTTCAATTTTTGACACCTGAGAAATGAAGACTAGAATTTACACACAGTTTAAATTTTACAACAGGTCTAACCATATTAAATTCTGTTTACATATTGCACAAGGAGAGGCTGTGTGATCTATACTTTATATCTGTAATTGGTTGTGTGATGCATTTGAATCGTTAGAATTCAAAGAGACAATCTTAAATATTCTTCACAAATATCTGTATTTGGTGTAGGCGAGGGGAGGAGAACTCTTTGTTTTCAANGAAGTGATTGATGCACTGTGTATCTACCATCTGTATAAGGTTTATGTTTGCAAAACGAATTTGTCATAAATAAGTGGAAGCTGTGATCACTGGGAAATTTTATTGCCACACCTAGTTTTAGCTTGGTGAGCTGATGAATGGCACACGAGGTAATTTGGGTAGTCCCTACAGTCCCTGTGGTGCCTAGACAGACTGCCTGACCTTCAACCAAATTCATGCCTACTTAGTGTCTCCCCAAGGCTGTCAGTGAAGATATAACAGGTTCTAGGTAGGCTCTGGAGTGATAAAGCCAGTTGATCCAACTTCAGGTGTTTGCATTAGCTGATTGTTACTGAAGCTTCTAAAGCATGAAAGTATATGTAATTTCCCAGAGGAGGACAATAAAAAGAGAAAAATTTTTATTGAAATCTAAATCCTAAGCCTCAGAAACTTACTCCTGGAGTATTACCAGTGTAAACATCACTCCTTTTTCCAGGCTGTACTTACCACTGAATTTATATTTTTATAACCCTAAGTTAAGCTATGTATCAAAACACATCTATACATCTCTTTTAATACACTGAGCACTTACATTACTGTATTCTTGTAAGGAAGGTAAGAATACTTGCAAATAATTCTTCAAATACTAATACTAGAAAAGTTGTAAGAGCTTTTCTTGTAGAATTGCCAAATACTTAATTATGAGCACCCTTGTACAGAAGCTTTTCCTGTAGGCTCTCTTAGGTAGATTTTCTTGTATCCTTTTGTCCCTTAAGAATGGTTTTACTAATCTCTCCGCCTATCTGATTTTCTGTGAAATCTGTAGATTGAGAAGTGATGGGAAGGGAGAGAAGTGAGGTGTTTGTGGTTTTTTTAAGCCTTCTTTCTGTATGAGACTAAAATATCTTTCCATAAATATGTGAAGTTCTCCCTCTAACTACAGATTTGCTACATTGAAAGATGAAGAAAGCCCTACAGCCTCACAAACATTTCTTAGGCAGACACAAAGTTTTGTTGCCTGTAAATAAATTATTTGGGTAATAATTTACTGAACATTAAGAATGCACTGTACATCAAGCTGATTTAAAAAAAAAAAAAAATTGAAATGCCATACATGAGTAATGCTGCTGCTTAGTTAAGATCACTTTTACTGTACTTTGGCATACTCAAGCACCTAATGAATAGTGCAGTAATTCTCAAAGTTATAAATACATAGCCTGGATGAAAACACTGGCAGTCAAGTTTACGTACTCTATGTTGTATTGTATATTGAAAAATATGTGGTGGTAGGGAAAGAAATGCCCTACCATGACAACATGTAGTTGTTTTATTACACTGTTCTTGA
>VXBO01000345.1:0-14382 GCA_013400135.1 Rhinoptilus africanus
AACGTTGTTGCCAGTACATCACCATTTCTATGGTTAACTAAATTTGTATCTCACCTGCATAAAAACTACTCCCATCTTGTTGGTAGCTCCTGCACCAAAGTAATTTCTCTTCCCTTGCATACCCCTTATGACAGGAATATTGAGCTGATGAGTTGTTGTCCCTGGACCTCTGTTAATAAAACCTACCCCTGAATGTCTGTGTATCTGGCCGGTACATAGCTGTCTGTCTAAAATATTAGATAAGGCACTCCCGAGCATCCTTATCCCTTCTCACAGACAGTAAACTTGTCACGGTAGTTTCAATATCAGCAAAGCAAGCCCATGTTCTTGCCAATCGTTCTAACAGCAGGATGCCACTCTGAAGGTGAGGATGGGTCTTGCAAGTTTTTAGTTTGGACCTTTGAGTAGGCTCCCAGCGGTGTCTTCCCTTAAGCCTACACCTGCCCCCCCCTCACCTTAAGAAAACATGACTTGGCTCCACCACCATTACAGTAATACTGCCAAGCTGACAGTAAGCATTGGCTGTTGGAGTCATGCCAAGTGGGTTTTGACCAGTCTCGCAAGATTGGTGCTAAAATGATTTATTCTCTCTATTTTCCAGCTGGTGGGCTTTGTCTACGCCTGTTACGTTGTTAGTGTTTTTACAGAAGAAGAAGACAGCTGTAAGTATTTATGAACAGATCCCTTGGCAAAGGTTTTATTAAATTTTATTTCTCTCTCAGATGTTTATCTATCAGGACTGAGTTGCCATCAGACTTCTTTCCATCTCTCCGTCTATGTGATATGGCACTACCTACCAAGGATCAGCTGGTTTAACTGTGAGGGGTTTTTTCCCCATGTCCCTGTGTGTTAGATGCTGTAATTCTGCTACTCTTTCAGCCCAAACCAGCTTGGTGTTGGCTACTCACTCAGGCTGGGCTTGAGAGAAACTGGGCAGCTTCTTCTGTTCTCAAGCTTATATAGCTTAATGCTACAGAAATAATTCCACTGTAATTAGGAGTACCTACAACAGAGAGTACAGCCTGGTACTCAAGTAGGCCACCTGCTGAGTATCATATGCCACAAGCGGAGGATGAAGCAGAGCGTGAGACTTCTTGCCAAGAACCAACCTGACCACTTAATTTAACATCAGAGGAATACTGTATCTGAATTACAAGAAGGAGGAAGGAGCTGACTCGCTCATGTTTGGTATACAAATATCTTAAGTGTGATGATGTGTCAGAGAAGAGCAAAGACTCAGAGGAATCTCGTGGGTGGCTGGGTCTGGGTGATCTATTCAGATATCTATAACCTTGTCCTGGATTATGCTGCCCTTCTAAAACTCCCTTCGAGAGCAAGAATTTTGCAAACAAAAGAGCAGACATACAGGGTTCAAATACACCTGAAATCTGATTTCTTTGGCAGTGTTGCTTTTCTGTGTTGGAATTCTCAGCATGTTTGAATCAGTAAAGTCTTACTGAAATCAATGGGTCTAGGCCAGTTTACTCCAGGTAGGGATCCAATCCAAAGGCTTTTTATCCAAGTATCACTTCTTTAAGACATTCATTAGGTTTGTGGAAGTAGTTTTGTTGTTTTAAAGAGCATCTGGCGTGGATTTTAGCTGAGAAACAACAGCTTAGAAAGTATGTGAAGAATGTTGATTTCATAGGAGTGAGATGGGATGCATTTGCTTATCTGCCTTGTCCTGATGTTGTTCTGTTGCTTCCTGTGTGGCTGAAGTCATTCTACTGACTTTATTGATCATTTGTTTAGAGCTTGGCAGCGCACATAGTGGAAGTGCTACGCTATAAGTAATATTTTAGAAATTACCCTATAGCTCTTCTGTTAGCCAAATAGCCTGAGTTCTGAGCCCCTTTTGAATATTGTAAAGTAATAACTTGACAGAGCTCATTTTTATAGGAGGGATCTGTTGGGAGAGGCAACCAGATGGAAGGATGCATTATCTAGAAACACAGAGTTTTAATTTCAGGATAAAGGGGTTTTTTTCTCCACTAACAAATTCCTTTTCCCTCCCAGTTTCCCAGCTTGGAGTTAAAATGCCAGCTTGAATAATTAACAATGACAAACCATCAATATTTCACACTCACGGTGGTAGATCCTTCCAGTGACCTGAACAAATTTGAGCTGCGTTTTAATTTTCTCTTCCATTTGTGGTTTCCTTTAAATGTTGCTTTGATATGCAGCATGAAGTAATTATAAGTGCTGAGGCACATTAATCAGGAAGCTCATGCTAACGTGATTTTCATGAGAAAACACAGCAGTAGGGATCTACTAATGCTGAATTGTGGGCAAGAATATTTCAGCTGTGCTAATGCGCTTTAATATATTGCAACAATGAACCACAGTTAAGATTTTTTTAAGTGACTTGGATTTTGAGTGCTTCCATGGTTGGGTGCTCAGGGGATACCTTGTTTGTTCAAGGTATTAAACAGTTACTGAAAACTGCAATTCTTTAAGGTTTCCTAATTTAGACATTCCTCAACTGAGGTAATACAGTTAGTACCTGCTTTTTAAAACTGCAGCCTGTCTTGATTTTAAAATACTCAAACATTTTCAAAAGTGGCTGAGAAAAGGTCAAGTCTCACTGCAACTACTGGGAATTATCCCCCCAGTGAACTTAAAACCTCTACAGATTTCGCCCATTGACTGACAGTTATTCCAAAATCACAGTAGCAGCATGAAGTCAGCCACCAAAATGGAATCTGTGAGAATATATTGCCCTTGGGATTCTAAATATATTCTGAGAGGAGTTTTTTTCCACTTCCAATGTATTTAGTAAACATTTTTTCTATTGTTCACTAAAAAATACCAAAACTTTAGCTAAAATTTAAAATAATAGTGCCACCTTCAGGAAAGAAAAATAAACAGGCTAACTCTTCTAGTTAATAAGAGTCTCCAGTTATTTTTAAATGGCATTGGGACCAGATAGGTCTCACACTTCCAAACAAAATGCACTTACTTGGCACCAAAAAGCGATCAAAGCTGGATCTATTTTAAAGGTTTTTGCAAGGCCTGCTAGGTTAGTCACAAATCACAGCACATTGTACCCCTACTGACCTACGTTGGCTGGCTCAGTAACATAGACTTGGCTTAATTTCAGGGGAACTGAAGGAGACTTGGAAAATTCTTCTACGGTTACTAAGGGAATTGTCACTTAAAACTGTCCTTGTTTAGTTACATTGCCCTTATGTGAATACTGGAGAAGGGAAGCATTGTTCCTACTTGTATACAACTGAAAGAAATTGAGTTGGCAGAGGGGACGTGAAAAATATCAGAGCTGAAGATAATGAGGTATTTGCAGTTTTCCAAAGCTGCTGTTGTCTGTCTTGCAGGAAACACAAGCAGGGCAAGAAAATTCCTACTTCACTCTATAGTCTTCACGGGGATTGCTGTGCTGCCAGCTTCTCCGCTGGCGTTCACTCACAAGCCATTCCCTAGCTTCCTTCTTTCAGCGCATCGCTGAATGGCTGAGGCTTTGTCGGCTCGGTTCTCGTGTGAAGTCACAGCATGGTGGCAATACCCAAGGAGGCTGAGGGAGGCCCTCTTTTTTGGGGGGATTCTTTTGTTAGCTCTCTGCTTTAAGTCTTGTGCTAGCTGAATCTCCTCCTTGGCACACTTGCCCATCCCAGGAGATCCTGGAAAAGAGGTCTGTATAGGCAGAGATTTCCACCAGGCAATCCATACTTGAAAAATCACTTTTCTGTTCTTTCACATATTTTTGTGTTATGGCATGACATGCACCAATTTTTTCTTTCATTTCGTTTCAACTTTCTGGCCATGTTTGTTTATTTATTTGAGTTATGATTTTTTTTCAGTTGATTTCATTGGTGGATTTGATCCATTTCCTCTCTACCATGTCAATGAAAAACCCACCAACCTTTTGTTCAAGCAGACATACCTGTAAGTATCACCTCCTGTGCTGAGAGGCTATGTGTGCCTCGGAGTTTGATGGCTCAAGAGTGCCACAGGTTTGGGTTTTTACCTCCTTGCAGGTTGATTTCTCCAGCAGGCTTTTCAGGCATGGAAGGAATGAAAAAGTGGATACCAGAGGGGGTGGAATTGCCTCTGCTCAGCCACAGGTTGGCAGGGTGAAGCTGGGATTGCTGTGCTTGGCTTATGGCAGTGCTGTTTGACAGGAAGCAGGGGGCCAGATATAGGATGTTATTGTAAACAAATTCCTGTATGCCTTTTCCTTGAAGAAAGCAGAGAGGCTTTTCAGCAGTGAATGGTGCCCAAGCAATTAATAGGTCGGAGTTGTGAGGAAGGAAGGGTCAGCCTCAGTGGATGCTGAAAGTAAGCCATAGCAACAGCAGAATATCATCCTCAGTCTCAAGGTTATATTGTGGTCTGTTAGGCAGAGCCTCAATGAAAGATCTTCAATGGGGTAAAGTCTATGCAACATCTAGTTATTTAAGCCATATTTTAGCTCTGTGGACAGTCACGGCTGAACTCTGCAGATTTCCATCCACGCAGTTTTCATCAGTGGCCATATCTTTGTCATCCTCCAACAACCTTCTCATGGTGGCACCACAAAATTTGACTCTGTCTTGGGTACAAGGTCTCCCTGTATCTGCTTGTACTTCTAGGGAACCTGTAGCGTACAAAGCTAACACACCCGTGAATAAAATTAAACTGAGCATTAGATGGTTTGTGTGCAGGATGGGGATGGCACAAGTTTGCCCTTAAGGTTTGTGGTTGTTTTTTTTTTTTTAATTCTGTTGCCTCCAAGAACAGAGGCTTTTATGTGTGGAGCATCCCAAGAATTCAGCTGAGGGCAGGCAGCAGAAAAGGGTGTTGTCCACAGCAGCTCCTCTCGTACCACTAATAGAGATCCACTGCTGAACTCCAGCTTCTGCCCTCTGATAGTCCCTTCCCCGTGCTGAAGGCACAAGTTTGCACTTTCACACAGTCCACTTAAAAGCTGGTTCTCTAATGAGATTCTCAAACATAAAAGCCAGTATTATCTGTTTAAGTCGCAATAAGATCTGAATTTTTGATACTCTTTAAATCAAGCTGTTAGAAGAAGGCAGCTCAATGTGCAGAAATATTTTAAAGCAGCTGCTAAATGGGATTGGTTTTGGGGGAATAATGTTACCAGAGAGTCCTGTCTAAAAGAAAGATGTGCGGATGGGGGAGAAATGTGGGGAGGAAGGAAGAAAAACTGCTCCAGATAGATTTGTGGATGTGCCCCTCTAATACAGTATGGACTTACTGCCCACTTTGTTACTGCAGCACAAGACCAGGAGAACAAGTAAGTTTTGCAAAGCAGTTAAATTCCCCGTAACTTTGGGGGTTCTATAGCATTATTAGAAGGGATGCTACAGGAGATTAAATATTGATTTCCCTCTCATTTTGTCACAGTGGGATGAATTTTCCACAGTCCGCAGCAGCTGTGGAGCTTTAAGCAGCTCCTGATTTACTGGCCTGATACAGCAGTGTGCTGAAGAAACATCACACTTTTACAGTATGGGGTGGGGGCTGGTGGGGTTTTTTTTCTTAAAATGAAAGAAACTAGTACTTATGAATGAAGTTTTCTATATGGGGAGATTGTCATATGAACAGAAGCTAGCAATATAAAATTTCCTTACAAGGGTCTCGGTAAGATAGTAAGCTACTAACGAAGTACGCAAATAATTGTGGTGTTCTTTAGTCCTATTCTTCAGACCGTCACTTATCTAGTGATAGCTTCTGCCAGCACAATATAATACTTCTTTCTGGATAATGGGAAGTGAAAACTGCTGCTGAGCAGCAGATAAGGTGACCCTCTATAAATTTCACAGCAGCCACCAAATAGCAATTTTCGTTTATTTATTTCAGCGTAGCTCTTGCCTCTCACCCACATGTATGAACGGGAGTTAGAGGAGGAATGGATACTTGATTCTCAATGGATGATGCCATGGAGTTTTGCAGTCAGGGGCACTGAGTGCCAGATGCCCTTTCCCAGCTGTGAAAATCATTTTATGATGACTGAAGGCATTTTCTTTTTTATGTACTGTTCAAGAAGATGCAAAACAAAAAATACATCCAAATTTAAGTTGAAATTTATAGAATAGCTAGGGGTCAGGAACACGGACTTCCTGGTTTTCACTCCTTTTGGTTGAAGGAAATGCTGAATGAAACCAAATCTATGCTACAACTACTGACTTGGAGCTAACTGCAGCCATTAACTTTTATTTTAGGATGGCATCACCCCATTGTCAGTAGTCAGCTGCGCTCCTGACACTGCACTTGCCCCGTTGCCACAACTCTTTAACAGGATCGCTTTCCTTCATTGCCTAATGGAATTATCCTATTCACTCCAGTTTTATCTGTCCTTTTCTGATGAGATCACACTCTTTCCTCTCCTCCTGCTCTCTCCCTTATCCTGGCTTGCCTTTTTCCCTAGCGCCTCTTCTTCATTTCTCTAAATTTAGCATTCTCAAGGACGAAAGGCCCCACAGAACAATGACAGTGACCTAGACTGATGAGCACAGCTTAAGTCGAAGACCAGCCCCCATCACCTCTGTATCAAGCACGCATATTTAAGAGTTATTAAAGGGAGACTGCTGTGTACCTTGGCAGCCTACTTCAGTGGTTATTGTCTACTAAATTCAGTATTCAAAATGCACACCCCATTTCTGGTCTTCAGCTTCTATGCATTGCACTGAAAAAAAGTTCTTAAATACCTTTGCCTCTTACTAGGAGGAAAAAACATTTCCCCAAACTACTACTGATAATAGGTACTTCCATACCACAACGCAGCTATCTCCCACCTTTGTCATGGTAATCTACTGACCTCCCTGCCATCAGCAGTAAGTGTCCAGTTAGCGGAAAACCTCAGGTATTACTTTTCTTTTTTAAAAAAGCCAATAACAATAATCAACCATCAGTTTTGTATCGTTGCTTACAATGGCATGATTTAAGTGTGCTTCATCTTAATTAGCACCTCCAGCACTCACACAGCAACAGTTATGTTCTAGAAATACAGTTATTTCTATTTCAGATCCCACAACTGCTTCTGTTCTACATTTCATTGACTATAGGAGTTTTTAGTTGTGATAGTTCCTATCTCAAGTCACAAGCTTAAGTAAGAGAGACTCAAATTTCCTGAAAAAAATTGTTACGGAAGTTTTACCGTGTAACAGAATTTCCCTTAATCTCGCTGCTGCTTACCAATCAAGGCACTGCTCTAATTATTTAACAATAATATATTCGGAATCTTGATAGAACATATGTTAAAGTCTTCAGTGCATGAGTTTCTGGCTCAGAGTACTTAGCCAAAGGACAATAAGTCACTTATTGAAAACCAAAGTAATTCTCCTGGGGCCAAAATAGAACATTTCCAATGAGTTTTCAGGAAGGAAAGGCTGAGCTCTTACTCCTCCCTAGCTAAAGCTCAAATTCAGGCTGCGCTTTGCTTGAACTACTGTCTCCTCTTACGCTGCACAGGACAGGACACCAGGGCAGCTTTAATTTTCACCTGTAGTAATAGAGTTCTCATCATTTCAGGCAAGGAAGCATTCTTGCACTGCGAACTGTGGAAGGGTTAACCAAGACAGCTTGACGGTTCTGACTGAAGCTGTTATCTCCATGTACCCTGCAATACCTGCCAAGACAGGAGGAGACCCAGATCTTCGTGATCATTTGTCAGCACTTCCTGCCTGCTGCATCCATTCAGTATTTTGACATCATTCTCTGCATTTGTTTCAGAAAGCAGCACTGTGCAATCTCAATTATAAAACAGGATGGTCTCAAAGCATGATTTTGTACATGATTCAGTGGTAAATCAAGAACCTGCCAAATGACAGGAGGTAGCCTCTATTTATTTATAAAGGTAGAGGGATAGGCAATAGATCTCACTGCCTTTTCAGACTGTATTTGTAAGGCCAAGCAGTAAATTGCACCGTTGTGACGCCTCTGTTCGTAACACTCACTGTGATCTCCCACCCCAAGTTTTACATTACAGTTACGGCTTAAGAGCTTTAATTTTATTTCAGATTTCAATGACTGTTTGCCTCAGATCTACCAGCGGAAAGGACCATAGGGTAATATAGGGTGTGACTTTTATCAGATGTAGACTTCAGTATTGACAGGGTAGCAACAGGAGGTATTGGTGAATTGAATTATCTAAGGCTCCAGTTGGCGACGGCTCAGGTTGACACTCTAATCAATAAGCATGAAGCAGCCATGAGCATGCAGCAGTAAAGGACTACACCCCATGCAGTCATCCACTTATAGCTGACCACTTGTATGTTGAAAGCAGGTTCTTCAATAGATCAACTGGCAGGTACAAGTACACAAAAACCATTCCTCAATTAAAAAAAAAAATAAATCCAAATCCAGACTGAAACACTGGGGGAGAGAGGGGAGAACTCCTTTAGGATTGTTTTCCCCCTACCCCCTCCAAACTTTGATGACCAGAATACTTTACAAGGGAAATTTTTACTTAAACAAGGAAAAGAAAATCCCACTTTTTTGAGGAGAGAAGAAAGCACACAAAACAAAATGCTTCTGCTTTTCTTTCTAGGTAGACTTTTTCCTAAACAAACAATTTGCTGAACATCAACATGAGTTTGCAAACTGTTTTGAGCAACCTGAAGCTGCATGTTTAAGAGGTGATATTTCAGCTGAAAACATTCACTCATCTTTACTGCTGGCTACAAAAGTAGATCTGCTTATACTGCTGCATCTACACAAAGAGCACATCACCGCCATTTCAAGAAGCTACTTTATTCTAGAGATGACCCCTAGCTTTTAGAATTCCTAACCAAGTTTTATACAGCTCCAAGTGCTGAGGATACATAGATCTAACACTTTCGCTTAGCCTAACTGCAGTATATCCAGGTCTGGTATAGACCTAGCATTCTTTACAGACTTGAAGACTGCTTAACCACGTTACTTCTGAGCTCTCAATCCTCTTCCTTATCTGTCCAGAACAGGGTTTAAAAAAAAAAAACAAAAAAAAACAGAAATGGTGTGGAAAATGAGGAACTTAAGTAAGCAACTTGGTACTTGCTCCACAGTGATTCCCTGCCTTCCCCTTTTCTCCCCCCTACAGGCCTGCGTAAGTAAAGAGGAGCCAGAGGATGGATAAACCTTGCACTCCACCATCAAAGGTGCTGCAGGAAACAATCGCCTGCGGCCTGGATCTTTGGCAAAGGAAATGCAGGATGGTGAACTCCATTCCATTTTTTGTTCCTTGTCTTCTTTTCAAATGCAATGAATGTACATTGAAGAACGGCCACACGGTTGGTTTTTAATTCTCCAAGTGCCCTAACAAACCATTCCTACCATAGCCTTGTGGTACAAGCCACTACATGGCACAGGCCTGAAGACCTCAGGCAGAACAAGTTCACCAAGAGCTGCTCTCAAGAGATACAGCTGGAGTTGGAGCTGCTTCCTTGCGCCATGGATCCATAAAGGAGGAATCACTGCATAACACCCTGGGACGTTTCGTATGTTCTGTAGTTAGTTTCCACCCCTTCTCCTTTCCCTTGTTCTGAAGAGAGCCTAAATCCCCTAACACAACTTCATCTCCTCCCTGCCTGTATAGAACTAGGTGGGGGCTATTTACATTTGAGTTATTTAGGCTTTTTTTTTTTGCCTTTTTTTTTTTTTTTTTAAGTTATAGATGAGAGCTCTTCCCTTTTTCCCCCTTGCCCATCCAGGACTCCCTTCCTCATTCTCTAGGTGGGGTCAGCATCTTAGCAGTAGGCATTTGTCCTGGATTTCAGTGTCCTGTGACCTAACTCCTATAATGCTGAACAGCTAAAAACTAGTACAAGCACCAGATCTTTACTCAGCATGGAGCTTAGTCCCATTTCAACATGCCAAGCCATTCTCAGAGCAGCTGTAGCTTACTCTGGGTTTACCCATCTACATTGAATTAACACTGGTGTAGCCACATACACAGCTGAAGCCTGCAGCAGGACACCAGAAAACGCCTGGTTCTTCATGGATCATAGATGGTTTTGTACCTGCCTTCCCACCAAGCAGCTGTGCTTATTCCAGCCACAAGCCTGGGGACATCCTGATGGAAGGGGGGTTTTGTGACAGGATAATTTTGAGGGGAGGGAGTGGGCTGAGGGAAAGAAGGAATATAAATGTAATTAAGTTGCGTTAATGAGCTGCAGCAATTAATTAAAAACAAACAAAAAACCAATGTCAGTTTCATGAGCTGTATCTCCCAGCATGGTATGTGTCAAGCAGAGAAAGAGCACTTGTTACCCATCCGTGGCATTCTTTGGCTGGTACGTTCCAAGTGCTGTTGTAATTCCTTGTTGTCTTGCCTAATCTGTTTGAGATTACTTGGCATTTTTGAGTACTGCTTTTCAGAAGAGACGAGATAGAAGCCATGCTCGGGAGAGGAAGTGTGAGGGGAGAAAAGAAATAAAAACATTAAGTGCTAAGTCAAAGACAGAACGATGCATCTTTCTTTGTCCCATTCCAAAGGGCCCAGGAAGCAAAATCCTCTTGTATAAACACAGAAGTATAAGCACTAAGAGAACATTTTTTGTTTCTGTGCAACATTCCTTCCAGATGCCCACTGCAACTTAACATCCTGGGTTCTGAGCAGGTGCAGCTGCGAGTAAAAATGTTGTTGTCTGTGCATATTTTGCCTTCTTTTAGCCAGTAGAAGCCACAGCTTCTGACTGAGCAGGACAGACAACTAACAGTTGGTGGTTTGATACTAGTTTCACCATTTGTGGAAGAAAAAGCTCAACCCTCTTTAAAACAGCTCTCCCTGACAAAACATAACTAACTCACATATTAGTCAATACTGTGCCACTACAAGTTAAAAAAAAATAATAGCAGAACACAAGGTACTACACCATTTAGAAAGCACGTGTAGCAGTGTGCACACTATCACTCAGCACGTCCTCCACCTGCTCTTTGATTCAGTTCATTTCTGGATTACACTCATCCCTACTTGCCCACATGATGTTCCCTGGAGGGGTAGGAAAAAAAAAAAAAAAAAGAGGAATGAAAGAATACATATCCTCTAGGTGATGAGACTGTTCCATGAAAGATTTCATTTATCTGGGGCTTCTGAAATTAATCTTCCCTTTCCTCATCAGAAAACACTGACTGTACACTTCTTGGTTTAATACAATTTCTTTTCCTCAAAGAGAAATGTTGTCCATCAGATACCAGCATTCTTTATTGACCTTGATTGAGAACAACCAAAATTTAGCAGGGATGGTGGAGAAAGCACAGCTTTGGCTTTGAACAGCTGGAACATTTCACTGGTAGTTTCAGAAGGAATTCTTCTAGATGGTAGCATGAAGTCAAAAGGAATTCTTTGAATTATTTTGAGGTCTTCACAGCTTTAACACTATACCCCTCAAACTGACCAAGCCACATTTACTAATAGAACTGATCAAACACACTTGCCAAGTACTCTGAAGATTAGACTAATCATCAAACTATGCATTTAACAGCATGCCTCTTGATTTTATACACGCTGGTAAAGAACAATTAAATAAATAATATTTAGTATCAATGACTGCCATAAAACATCAAAATCAGTCTGAGAAGAAAGTAAGACAAGCTACCAAGGATCATATTCCACACTTAATTACCTCCTCTAGTTTTCATTAGCAGCACCATTCATACTCTGACAACCCTTCCACCGGGTCTGCTTGCCCTAGACCTACTCTTCAGCACTGCAGGGCCATGAATGACCCTTTCTGTTAGGGCAGGGACTCCTAGTCCTTTGCTTCTCCATCGTGCTGGGAGATTAAGGAGCAGCTGAAGGGTCTGCTCCAGTGGGCTCCCTTATCGCCAGGTTAGGAGTGCCCTCTGTTGGGGATAAGGATCACTTGAGATACTGCTAGTCACAAAAAACCCCCACCAATAACGTGTACTTGTTTCTGAAGGGACATTCTCCCATAGAAAATGTCCAGATGTGGAAAAGCCACAATTTTCAAAGTGTTAAATAAAAGAAGCCCCAGAAATAGCTGTTACTTTTACAGCCTTGTAGTCCTGTTGCTGCTTAGGCTAGGTTCCAGCCACACAGAGCTGAAGTTCAGGAGGAAAACACGCTATTCCAACATTGAGCTGGTTTTCATTTCCCCTTCTCAGATCAGCAAATCTACTGAAACTGTAAGCTTTTGCTGTCGCTTGGGCAAAATAAAGCCAATGACATCTTGAACCCAGATACAACACCTAGTTTGGCACAGTGGTGCAATTCTGTTCCCTACAAAAGCTGCTGTCTGGCAAAGACCCACCAACTCCTCTGAGAGCTAGAGAGTTTAAACCACTCAGCTAGTAATTTCTCTCTTCTTTCCCAAGAGCTGCATTAATATTACCTTCTTCTGAAGTAAGGATGAAGAAATCTGCCCTCCCACATGGTGCAGGGTAACTGACACCACAAAGTTACTCGGAGAAAAGCCTCTAACCCTGCTTAGTATCCAGGGCTGGAACCAAACAGAAGCAACTCCAGAGCCAGTATTCCAGTCCCCACAGATGTGTTTAAGAGCCACGTACCAAAACTCTGCATGGAGTTCAGCTGCAGAATTACCCCCCGCTTACACAGCTTCATGTATCAGGTCCTTAACCCCCTGCATCCCTTCTTTTTTTTCCCTTCTTTGGCAGCCAAGAGAGCCTGGAGGACCCACGTGCTGCCTTGTGACCTCCCGAGGAAGCTAAGGGATGGTAAGAACAGTTGCTCCTCTCACTCATGTCCACGTAGTAGTGAAGGACAGACATTCAAGTGATCTACAACCTGATGCCACTGTAACATTTTAGGACATCACTGCACCCCCGTCCCCCAGTAGGGCATTCTATTAGAATTAGATACTCAGACCTCTGTAAGATGAAAGAAAAACTTTTTATTCCATGAAAAAGAACAGTGAGTTTTAAAAACATACTTCCTTTCCCCTGCAGTTAACAAGCTATAGTATTGACAAAACCTACTCTTTTTGGCTACATGACAGACTGTTCCATTTAAAATAAGAATCATCAGTTTAACCAGAAAACAGAAATCCTGAAGAGGTAAGTTTCCACAGTTATGTTCTAGTAGAATAGTGCCAAACAGCCTGGGAAGAGGCTCCATAAGAAGCTTCCAGGAGATCATCTAGTGACCCTGACGGTCAAAAGAGCCCTTCCCCTTCTTTCTAGGGAGGTCAGCTGAGAGTAAAGAGCTTGGAGAGTCTACTACAGGGCAGGCTTTTCACTTAGTTATGCAGATTTCAGTATTACTGAAACATTTTGTCAATTGTTAAAAATCCAACTGGGGCGGAGGGAAAGACAGCAAAGAGCTCAGAAGAAAAAGCTAGATTCTCCCTCCCCCACAATACATTGCTGCTGAGTATTCCAGTCTCAGTGGAATGCATTTTATATAATAATACTCCCATTTTGACTCAGATTTACTGAAGAAAGCCATCAACTCTAGCAGAATAGTCTCTAAACAACTACTAAATGAGTGAAAGAATCAGGAACAGTCTACTGAAAATAGCCTTTGATTTCAACACAAAGGAGGGATTCATTTGAGAAAGCAAGAATTTGGAGAAGGAGAATCTCTGTCAACAGAAGCTTCTTTTTGGAGGACAAAAGAAACCAGCAGAGTTTCTCTGGAGCAGTCCTACAGCAAGATCAGCCAGAGTACAGCAAACCAGCAACTCTTACTAGAAACACTGTGCATAGGAGGCACACGTAGTAAGTTTTTATGCTTATGCCAAACTGCTCTGCAAATAAGATTGCTCCAGCACCAAACTGTTTACTTATTTTCTTCCTCAGATGCGTTATGAGCTGTATAAACTTATTTTTCCCCTTTGGCACATCAAGGTTCAGGACATGAAAGTCCTCACACTTCCCTGGATAACCGCTCTGCAGACAGGACACAATCTCAAATTGAGGGCACATTCTCCACAAGCTACCAGGTGGCCACAAGGAACAAACACAACAGACACATCTCTGTCCATGCACACTTTGCACATCTTTTCCTCTTGCAGGCGGCGGAGCTGTTCTTCTGTGCTCATCCGAGACCCATCTTTACCAAAAAAAAAAAAAAAAAAAGCCCAAACTGTTAGTATTATTAACAGCTCCAGAGTGCCAGTCCTGTCATTTTAGGAAGTCACACTGCAATTTGCTCATTGTTTTGTTCAGAGGCTGACTGTGAAGATGGCAAAGCTACCTCTCAGGCAAGTTTAAGCTGAAAAAACTACAGCTACTATAGACTCCAGCTACGTACACAACATTCAGCATATCTACACATGCTGGACTGAGCAGGGACAGAGATCAACATCTTTTTACTGTAATGTGTAAGTTATCCTGATAAACCATTGGTTTTGTACAACAGTCTGCTTCACAGTGGAACTCCCAGTTCCTGAATAAGTGTGTCTATGTTCAGTTACCATTCAAGCAAGCACACATTCCCCTTCAGGATTAAAAAAAAAAAAA
>VXBO01000345.1:14409-44139 GCA_013400135.1 Rhinoptilus africanus
AAAAAGAGTGAATGAATACTATAACCACTGATACCATTACTATAAAAATCATCCCAATTATGCCCAGGTTCAATTTTACCACCACTGTCAGCACAGTGCACCTGATTCCTTTTGTTGCTCCAATTGCGCTTCTTCTCTTGAGGTTTCAGTGCCTCTCTGAACAGCATCTGTATAACCAGGAAAGAAGGTGGCATTAAACAGTACCCCTTTCCTCCCTCTTCAGACAGTGACATTTAAAAAGATGAAATATCCTGGATTTCAGTAGCCTTCATTACTCCACTCTTAACTTCACACACTCAGCCTGGTGAAGCTGGTGTTCTCTGTGAGGCTTCAGTCACTAGGTATGTTAGCCTCCCTACGAAGACATGTCGCCATCCCATTGTCTCCTCAGCAAAGTTGTTTTATCTATCAGACAGCAGGAGCCACCAGCTACTCATTCCTGCTCCTGTGCTACTACTGAATCACACTTTTGGTTTTGTGTAAACCTTTTTTGCCCCCCCCTCCCTGCTTAGCTAAAGGGATGGCAGACCATGATACGGAGACAGGAGCTTTGGAAAGCAGGCTTCCTACCAGAGAAAGCCTGTGTGGAACCGCATCTTCTAATAAACTTTGCTTGGCAAACAGACACCACAAAACAGATTTACACAAGACAGACAAATAAGTTAAGGAGAATATATACTGTCCCAACAAAAAAAAAAGAAGTATGGCTATTTCTGATCAGGTCATTGATTCAATTTTAAATAGGCTTGGAGTTCTTATCCATCCTAGAAGACTTGTTTTGGACAACTGCCTCTGTCTGTCTGCACCAGATGTCATTTTGTGCACAAGTTCTGCATTGTGCAGCTGTCCACTATTGTGGGTCTAAAGGCAGCAGAATATATCAAGGATATCTGCCTCCAGTAGGTTGTGGTGCAGATACAGTTACTGATACCCCAGTAATCACAGTTCCTCAAGTTTCTTTAAAGCAGAGTCTCATTCTTCAGCCTCTCCAAGAAAGGCAGGCTTGGGTACTTTCCTACTCTTAATTCCAGCCTAGGAAGGGAGAAGGGAGACCCACAAGACACAACAGTGCTCAAGATGAAGTGAATAAGAGGCTAAACATCCACCAAGAGCATGGGCGTGTGAGTCAGGCATACCTCTGCTTTCCTCTGCACTGTTGCTCTCTTCCCCGTCTGACTGAAGCAGATCAGAAATCAGTTCAGACTCAGAACGGTAGAAAGTCCCAGTCAGTGTGTATCTATTCTCTACCAGGTTAGCCAAACAGATGGGGTCAAAGCCCATCAGCATGACATTCTGCACTATGGTCAACTGATCCAGACAAGGAAGTGCCCGTAATTCCCAATTCCTCAGAAGATCTGTAAAGCAGGGAGCAGATACTTTACCAAACAGGCGGCACTTTGCGCAAAAAGTACACCACTCCCTGATGCTGTTATATATAAAATGGCATCAATATATGCTAGAACATTCCTCAAGCTATCTACATAGCTAGATCAACATCCAGATTTACAGCTTTTGCTTCCAATCTTAATTCACAAGAAAGTAATCAAAAGCAATTTCATTAGAGCCAAGAGACTGATTTTGGATGGTTTATTCTACTTGTATCAGTGAACCAAGTCTCCCATGTTTGGCCCCAGTCCAAAATCCTTATCTTTGTTTTCACAGTCCAGAACACAAGTCTCAAAACTGCTTTTATGAAGATAAAGAGGAACATCCAATTGAAGTCTCTCATACCTCATAATCTAGCTCAACCATTCATCAGTAAAGACAGAAGTGGGAAATTCATCTGGCAGCCTGTTGAAAGGCTTAAGTCTTTCTTAAGCTCATCCTATCAGATAGGCTCTTCAAGAGTGAGAAAAATCAGTTTTCCACAGTTATGGGGAGCCAAATTTCACGTACTTAAATTTCCAAGAGCTACTGACGAAGGGGAATAGATTCCCAGGATCACTACTTTCACAAACAATTAGACCCTCTAGCTGTTCTCTGGTCTCCTAGCAAGTAGGTTAAAAATGCTGTAGTCTGAAAGACTCTACAGACAGACAACAACAACATCATCATCAAGAGCATGGACAAGTCAAAGGAAGGTTAGGTGAGCACCCAAAAGTCACATAATTATCCAGACTAGCTAAGTGCCTCTGGTCTTAGTCTAAGACAGCTCAGAAGAGCAAAAAATTTTGCTTTCCTGTGCAAGAGATTATTTCCTAAAATTAAAGTGAAATACCTTATAGAATATCAAAATATCTCACAAACACCATGTCCACAGAGTGCACAGTAGCTGGGGTGGGGTAGAAGTAGTAACGCTACACCACTTTCAAGAGTAGACAAAATACCATGGAATTACAGCACTGACCTTGGGAAGCAGAAGAGTCTTGTTCGGTCTGATCCCAGGAATCTCTCTGAAAATGTGACAAGATGGTCATGTAAGAGAAGCACGTGTTCAAAACACCCCCTTATCTACCAAACCCCCATCCACTATACACAAAATACTCATGACTCACTGGAGATAGTAGGGTGCTAGAAAAGGACTGAACACTGCTAATGAATTCTCTTCCCCTTGACCGCAATAAAAATTCACACCTATAAGCAGAAAGATTTAAAGGCATTAGTACAGTATCTCTCATGTGAACACAGTAGTAGTAGCAGCAGCTTGAATTTTAGAAGCAGAGGGTGTTTTGGGTTATAAGCAAACCACTATATTCATTAAAGAGGAGGGAGTATCATGGTCTCCTTGCACAAAAGGCAGTAAGAGGCTCATGATCCCCCCTTAATTCAGTCTTCATGTTTGGCTCAAGACAAGCTCTGTCGCAACATCCTTTAGAACAAATCACAGAAAGCGCGACAAGACCAATTCACAGAAAAACCACAAGTACTGTTAGAGAAAAACATTTACAATATCTTTCTTTTTGTACCTCAGAGTAGTAGAAATCAAAGCTGTTCTTTCATGTCAAAGAAAGTGAGTTTAATTGAATTTTTAGACAGTAAATCTACCTGAACTTGAACATTTGATTTTGCTTTTAAAGTGAGAGGGTCTAAATGTTTAGGCTTTGTCACTTCTATTTTAAAAAACTAGTTACAGCTTAGACAGCCATCATCCAGCAGGTTTCATCATTAACACAGAACACTCTGGTGATAAATCAGCCTTTGGAACAGAAGACGTGGTAATGCCCGAGAAGAAGCCTAAAGGTGTGAAGTCGACTGTCCTGGAGTCAGCAAACTATTGTAAGGGGTAAGACAGGCAGAGAGACACCAGAGACATCAACTGCCTTTTTGGGGAGGGTAGAAAGGGAGAAATAGGAGAGGAGAGGCAGCTGACAATACAATGATTAGGTTTTCAGGTCCATATTTGATTCTTCCACACATAAGGGGAGAGTGGGAGGAAGGCACTTTTGGAAAACAGTAAAGACTGAGTGGCAGATCTACAAACAATTGCTCTATCTTGACCTGCTACTAGGATCTGAAGCTGGTCCCTTGCTGGGCAACTTTGCCCTTGAGAATTCAGAACCTTTCTCTTGAGATTTCAGGGATTTCCACAAGGTCACGACTATTGCAACAGTTTATGTAGTTAAATATGATTGAACATACCTGACTAGCCTTTCACCTGCTCTAGCTAGGTAGAAAAATCTAGAACTAAGCAAATAACAGAGCCTGGAAGCAGCACTTATTACCAGTACACCTGCGACTTGTTTGTCTCTCAGCTGGAGGTACTTCTATCTTGCAAAAGAAGAATTAAGTGTGGAATGCTTATTCTATATATCTTATGCTTATTCCAGCATATCTTTTGGTCTTGCTACGAGGAACATTTGTGAACCAAGACTGACTTACCCCGGATACCATTTGGCATGTTCCCTCCAAGGATCATCACTGTACGACCAGTTTCTCACATCTCCACCACAGTAAAAACACCTCACTACATCATCTTGCCCTGAAAAAGACATCAAGAGATTAGCTGACATCTGAGACACTACATGCTCTACCAGCCCCAGAGGAGAACCTGCAGAGCTTCATCACAAAACACAAGCTACCAGACATGACAGATGAACACATGAGAGTTTACCAACACCGTGCAAGTTGTATAGGGGCAGGAAACCTGATGAGAGTTGGAACTTCCAGAGTGGTGGCTGGTGGAGATGAATCCAGAACCAGGTCACAAGCTGACAGGCAGCATGCATGTGAGCACCATAGCTCCCATCTACGTGCATACCTACCTAATGCCCTCTTGCCTGCATTTGGAGCTGTAATTAGTTACACCTATAAACAAATTTTCTGGCTTCCTAACCACAATCTGCCACAACCAGCAGCAGGCAGAGTCAGATGATGTACACAGCTTCCACCTCATAGGTATAAGAATGTGCAGCAACATGGTCCCCAGGCTCCCCATCCTACTTCTGTGCTTCTCTTCACAGAAGCAGAGGGGGGAAAAAAAATAAATAATCAAAGCAGGTAAGACTGTGCACCCTAAGGGCAATGAAACAATGTCTGTAAAGGCTGATGGTGGATTTAGGTCACATGCATCATCTTCCAAACACTCCCATGTTAGAGTACTGTTTGGCTTAACTCAAGTGCTCAGTTCCAGAGTTCTCCTGCTGAGGTGACCGCAGGAGAGTGCCATGTCAGGCTGCTGCTGCCTGCAGAGTCCCCAGAGTAAGTCTCTGTGCTGTGCTCTCAAACAGCTGCTCTGCAAGTGATAAATCGAGCCCAACACAAAACACACAGGCTTTTAGGTGCAGACACTGCTTCATAGTTTATTCTGTGTTCCTGGCCGTGCTGGTCTTGTGTGCCTTAAAGATTAATAAAAAGACAAAAGCAGCAGATAAGCTAATACGCTTATACTGCTCTTCCATTTAGGCATGATGGCTGTTTAGCACCTGCTACTGTGCTCCAAGTAGACAGGTACAGATTCTTAATATTAATTGGATTTTTAGCAAGGTCCAGGTTATGCAGTTTGAGTGAAAATCTTGCAGAAAGAGAGAGACATACTAGCAAACCAACCAGCCACTTCCTCCAACTCAAGCTAAAAGAACAGGTCAGTTATTTAGACAGATTTTCCTACAGGTAACAAGCAAAAGCAATAGGACAAGAGGAAACGGCCTCAGGTTGTGCCAGAGGAGGGTTAGGATGGATATTAAGAAAAAGTTTCTTCACCGAAAGGGTTATCAAGCATTGGAACAGGCTGCCCAGGGAAGCCGTGGAAGCCATCCCTGGAGGTATTTAAAAGACAGGTAGTCATGGTGTTTTGGGACATGGTTTAGTGGTGGTTTTGGCAGTGTTGGGTTGATGGTTGGACTCAATCTTAAAGGTTCCTTCCAACCCAGACAATTCTATGTGCGTGTCATTTACCATGTTGCATCTCAGATTTTTCCAGCTATCACAGCGCTAAAGGCTGGTTTTTTTCCATTCCCATCTTTACCAACAAATAGTATTTAAATAAGTGAAGAAAGGGGCAATTCAATTTTACTTCAACAGTGACAGTGTGAGGTGTTCAGGATGCAAAGGTTTGAAAGGGACCTTTCATTTATGGACCCTGCCTGTCACTTCCATGCTCAGTTTGATATGCAAATACAAACCAAGTAGATTCCTTCATATGGAAGAAGTCACACTTGCAACATACAGAAATATCACTACAGTATTAGCTTTCAAAAAACAGAGGGATCACCCGCAATACTTAATAACAGTCAAGCATTAACATACTGTAAATATTCCTCTGAAATATTGCCCATTTTCCTAAAAAAAAAAAGTGTATCTTTTTCATTTCTGTATTACAAGTCCAGGTTCCTTACAGCAACAAGTCACAGTGACAACCAAACGGGCTGACTACCTACAGGTTTCAGATTTGTTTTTTTGAGAAGAGAAGGCTTCAGTGCAAGACAGAGCTTATACAAAACATGGTATGCCAAGTGGCTCAAGTCCTTTTAGAAATGCACGTAATAAACAGGTTCAATGGATCTTAAAGCACACTTTTCTGCCAGTAAAACATCTGTTTTAAACACATCACTTTTTCCACTCTTGCTGGTAAGGGAATTGACTTATTAGCAGACCACTCAGTACCCAAAGAGAAGGTAACATAGAAGCGAATTCTACACAAGCAGCAAGTGAAACAGCACAGACTGAAGGAAGGATGTGGTTTCTAACTACACTACACATACTTGCAAATATTTGTGCAAGCAATAAAACATAGTGACACCTTCAAAAGTTAACTTGAATAAGAGTTAAAAAACACTGCCCCAGAGTACCTACCTGTGTAAAAGAATCCTGCTCTAGCCAGCTGCTCGGGACGCATGCCAGCATATCGTGGCCAGTTCTGAAATGTAGATTGTCTCATCTCCTCCGTTACCATCTCTGGGTATTCTGGTTCGTTGGGCAGGGCTGTGTCTTCACTGTCTATCTCCTGCAAAAGACTGAGGAACTGCCCATCCACAGTGTCAAAGATTTCCTGCAGAGGAAGCATCTCTTGGTTCCCAACATCCTCACCACCAATGAATTTACAGGAAGGGAAGAACTTCAGGTGCTCTAGTACTGGGCAGTCACCAGGTTCCCAGTTCTTCAGGACACCACCACAGCAGAAGCACTGTACTTCGTCTCTTGGACCCACAAAGAAAAAGCCAGCCTTGACCAAATCTCGAGCAGACACAGGTGAGGTGAGTGGCCATTGATGAAAAGTCCTCAGTCTTCTTGCTTCGTTCCTCATGCTGGATTCAAACAGCTGGCAGCAAGCAGCCCTGAGCTCAGTCTCCTCTGCTGGTGTCATGTCCCCCATGTTCTCGTTCTGAAACAGAGGATGAGATGACCCAGAGCAGTCAGCTGGATTCCTGGTGTCAGGCCACACTCACCCTGCATTATTTGTTCCACATCCCCACGCATATTCCAGAAAGCTCCTGGTATTAACAAAGCGGAGCTTGTTTCAGAATTGCAGCCCAATCAGAGATCTGGTGCTTCTGTGCTTTGCTGATGAACTTTTGCTGAGTCCTCACTAGTGTCTGAAGGGAAGGGACTAGCACCTTCTGAGCCCCTCTGCCAATTTACAGCAGAGATGCTTGGGGGAACAGACAGTGGAGGGGAAGGGCAAAAACTACGCAGCTTCCACTAGCTGAGCTTTTGGCATCTGAGATAAATCCCCAGTCATCTTGTGCAGCCGTTAAATTAACATTAAAAAGACTGTCCTTTAGCCCCCCCCCATCCCACCAACAGATTTAAGAAGGCATGTCATAAAGTGGAGAACAGTCACACCCAAACAAATAGTATCTCATAACATTCAGTTTACAGCCAAACACTACAGATTATCAGTAGATTCTTCATAACCTTATTATGCTAATTAAACAGTGAATATACAGAAATACCACGAGAGAAGAGAACTTCTCCAGGACACCATATAAAATAATTAGGTCCAGTTTCTGTAAGGAGGTGTCCTTAAATCATAGATCAGACATTTTCTGCCTGTGCTAGTTCTGTGCAAGAGGGAGAGTGAAAATAAAGAAGTTACCGAGTGCTCAGTTATCCAAGCCCTCACGTTAGTGCTGCTTCTAATGCTTTCTATATGGCTGGCAAATACACTCTCAAAAGGTCATACAATTACACAACTGAGAATCAGGATCCACTTAACTAATTACTCCAAAGGAATTCCTTCGGGGTGAAGTCACTACACATCTGACTAAGCAGTAGGTGCAATCAAATCCATTTTTTTAAGTGCCCTGAAAATCCCTTCACCACCTAATTCAATAGGTCAATTCATCCCAAGGAAGCGCTAACTAACTACTGGTTATCAGAGCACACAGACCCAGACCATCACAGAGGCAAATATTAAATTAGAAAAAAAAATATACACACATGCCCCTGAAGAGAGATGTTATTTCAAAGCTGGTACAAAACGTTATTAAGGTAATAGATAACTACTGCAGTGAGCTTTTGAATAGGCACATTGTAAGAAGCAATCAAATAGAGACCACCTGTATAGCAGCTAGTCTGCGGCAAACATGGCCACGGAGACTGTTAAGAGGCACTCAGGCCACTGGCATCTCTCAAGTACTATTCCTCTTAGTTAAGTGCTGCAGTGCATTTAGGGGCAAAAGCTTCCAGGGTATTGTAGTTGCAATGTAGCCAGAGTTAACAAATCCATCCTTCAGAGGGAGTACGCATTTAGTGAGATTTTAAAAGCAATAGCAAGCTTGCTCGGCCACATGCCTCTCACAGTAACAGGTAGCAAGGCAGAGAAAGTGCATTAGCAACTAGGATTTTTTTTCTGTAATCACAGTCACAGAAACCAGAGTTGTAGGAAAAGAAGGCTCTAAAAGTTTGGTTGAGAAACTATGCTTTATTTAATACAATGAAGTAGCTACTCAAGAACTATGTCACTAGTACAAAGAAAAAAGCATAAGAAAAATGCCACTGTTAGTCACTGACACACAGCAGAATTTGCAGCCTAAGCAAACTTAGAAGCATGCAGGTTTTTAGCCTGCACAGCAGATTTTGCTCTCAGAACACAGAGAGACTTGTTCATCAGGCATAGCTCCACAGTGTTAGTGTTGCTCTCACCCTGGGTCCTAACAAAAGGAAGAGCTATTACTCTTGAACTACAACAAAGGCTGTTTTCCACCTAGAAGGTGACCAAATTATCTCAGCTTACTTCCACTTAGGGAGTGCACATAAGAGCAAGCTTCACAGCAAAACACAAAGAAAGAAAATTAGTTTTTCCACCCAAAAGCTTAACAGCTGAGTAAAGCTTTGTGTTTAAGTAAGAGATACAACATAGGAGAACAAATATATTTATCTTTTGTTTATTAGGAAACCCATTATGATCCACCTGCATTAGAGACATTTATATACTCTCCAGAAGATTCGCTAACTCAGTTAACAAGGCTCTCCAAACCTAATTGATATCTTAAATAGTAACAGCACTAGTAAATGCCAATATTCTCCCATAATTCACTAATTATACCTACACATAGTACAATTCCAAAATATCATTACAGCTAATATCAACAATTCCATATGATTAGCACAACAAAATCTTAAAAAAAATAAATTTACCTGTAATATGCTAAAAAAGCCTCAATAAAACACTTCCAAAAACTAAAATTCTCACAACTCCACAAGCTTCAAGCTACTCTCCTCTCTTCCAGGCAACAGAGAGATCCTTCCCAAAGCAGCAGAAGCCCTTCCAAGGTGTAAGTGATCCCACCTGACAGAGCCCATTTCTAATGCTTCGTTTCCCCCGATTGGTGGGTTTTGTGCTGAAATTCTCTATTGGTGAAACAGTCCAAATTTCATCATTTTAAGGGGGAGTCACCAGGGAAAGACACAAAGTTAAGCTCAAACTTCCTCCAGAAAAACAACTGTTTAGGCCTGAAAAAAAGAAATAATAACCAAGCCTTGGGTTCTTGTTGAAACCCAGCACAGCACCAGCCAGGACACCCTGACTCCTATGACACAGTGGTCGCAATTGTCCTGTTTTACCACAGAACCTTTGCTTCTGCATCCATGATTTTTTTCTTTAATTTCTATGGACATAATTACAGAAATGAACACCGTCATATTCTAAAAGAAGACTGTCTACATAGAAGTTGTAAGTCAAATACTTTGGAGGATCTAATGTATGCCAGCAGTTCCCTACCAAGAGGGTAACAGCCCTCTGAGCCCTTGCAGTCATGCTGTGACTCGAGTTCTGTGGCTTTTTCAACTTGCTCTCGCACTGTTTTGCATCTAACAATTTTTAAGAAAATGTACTATAAAATTAACAAATAAGAATTTACACAAGATAGCCTGACTAGATTGTATTATCTTTCCTTTGGGAATAAACACTCTCTTGCTACCATTGCATCTTCACAATTCGAAATCTTTCTATTCCTTTGCCTTCCGGTGGTCACAGCTGAGAATGAAGGATGTTAAGGCTAGTTTTGAAAGGTGCAATTACTTGAAAAGGTGTTTTCTTCTACCACTTTTCTGCCTGAGAAGATGCATGCACCTAATTCTAAACTATGTGCTTGACAAAACATGTTCTCTGTGTTAACATAAGAACATGAGCATTTTATGTTTGTAAAAAATGATAAATTAGGATTTTTCTTTTAAGAAAAAAGTTCCAGAGCCCTTTTAATTAAAAAGAACAGTGTTGATTTTTTTTTTAATTAAATACGTGTTGATGAAAATCCCTAAGCAGTAGAGGGCAGTGCTTATATACAAAATTTACAGTACCTTGTTCTTTTTTTTTTTGTCCATAATGAATTTATATGTAATTGCACATTATCTTTTGCTCCACAGATCCTGTTTTTTATGAGTCTGTATTGATTTTTGAAGAATGTGTCCCAAAAATATAAGATGTAGAGCTAACCAAATCCCTTGTACAGAGGCTGTTTGGGGACTCTGCTGATGGGTTGTAGCGAATCACCTGTTAATGGATAAGAATGTTCAATAGTTCTGATTTTATGAAGGGTTTTACAAGCAATGAACCTCATCTGGTACTGCTTATCACCACCTTCCCTGCTTTCAAATGGGATCTCGGGAGGTGCTGGGAACATGGTGGGCTCCTTCATCTGCCTTCCCCAGAACCATGCCTTGGCTCACCAGCAGCCCTCAAGCAGCTCAGGCACGATTTCACGCAAAGCTTAAAGAATCTGCTGATGGCAGGGGGTAGCAGTGATGCCCACAGCGTGTGGTAAAGCTGTGCTGAATTGTTACTGTTAATTATAAGTTAATTTACAAAATTTGACTGATTCTGTCAGTGATTATTAGGGTTTTTTTTGTTTACATAATGTCCTTTCACCGCGCAAGCTTCAAGACAGGTTTAAGGGTGGTTTTCTGTGGGGATACACTCATGCAATTTTGGGGGGAACATTTCACCAACAGTGGAAAGCTCAAAAAGAGTAGTGAGATGACTGTAGCAGAAGAAGATGAAGTGACACCAAGGCTGGTGCTGAGAGCAATTAAAAATAAGCCAACGTGGACAAATGATGGGGTTTTATTTTAGCGATTTCCTAAGGATTCAAACCTTTCAGTCTCCTCCTCTAATTCTTTCTTCTGCCTTCCACTACCACAGCACCTGGTTGCCTCAAAACTTTCTGTATTGCAATACTTAGGAATAGCTAAATTGCATCTTGCAACGTGATTCATGAAAGTGCTTAGAGTCAAACACTATTAATATACTGGCCCACAGGAACAGAACACAGTACATATCAAAAGAAAAATCTGCAAAGCACAGCAGATATTCAAAAAATCAATAGAAGAACTGACCTAAAAATCCCTGACTGTGACTTGAAAGAAAAGCAAACTAACATGCTAGTTCCTTGGAACAAGGAAAATTAAAGTGTTTCTGCCACAAGCCATTACTATGTTTTATATTGTTTCGTAACTGCATGATTTCAGCGTCCAGCCTACTATAAAAAATATTTCTGCTATAGAAGATAGTGGTTTGAAAACGGTTCAATGCTTTTGAAAAAGGTAACTGTTTGTAAAAAAAAAAAGTTTTTTTTTTTTCTTTTTCTAAATGGCTTTTGGAGCTGGAAAATTTGAGTTTCTTTTTCAAGGGTCTTTTTTTCTCTTTATTTGGGTAGAGGGCTGCGCAGCAGACACAGGGATTAGGAATAAGAATTAGGAGAGAACTGGATGGCTACGTACAGTTCCCACAGTGGGCATGGAAAACATGAATGATATTCCCCTTCTTCTTCCCTTTCTGAGTAGCATCTGGCTGGTTCCCCCGAAGATGAGTTGTGCTTCTCCTTCCTCTTGTTCCTGCCTCTCCCTCCCACTGACTCCCACAATTTCCCAATCCCTTCTGATTCTGACATGGAGGAGCCTCACGTTTGGGGGTCTATTCCCTCTACGTACTCAAAGCCTGGCAAGAGGAACAGGAGACATGTAGCCTCATGTTAACTGGGTGGCATTACTTCTCCAAATTGTTCACAAATAAAACTAACAACTCTTCAGAAGAGATTGCTATCAGCTTGTGACTAATGCACATTCCACTATTCAGTCATTAATTACCTTTATAGAAGGATTTGTCAGGCATTGTTATGACTCTAATGGAGCTCATCCTACTTTTTAATTGGTGGAAAATCAGACATCAAGGAACATGGAACATCTGATTTTCCAATTAAATTCTGCGACAGTTTGGAACGTGTTTTTATTATAGAGATGTGCTTAGCTGACTGAATATTGCTTGGACAACAGGCAGAAAGATCTATTCTTGAGCTATTCACACCAGCAATCATCCATTTTTCTCCATGTAAACTGACTCAGAATAGGTTTATTTTGTCCCTGTATCAATAATCAACAGCAGGATTGAAAGACGAGGAAGAAAGACAACAGACCAACCTGAAGGACACTGCAAAAAGCTGAAGAGAACAAGAGGTGACCGTAGTCTAATAACCAATAAAAGAGAGATTGCCCTTACAATTTAATGGAAACTACAGGAGAGCAGCACGGAAGACTTGCTGATGATGAAGACCAAGAGGGAGACATGGGTGAGTCCTTGTGATCAGCCGTTGCTCAGTGGAGCTCCTTGCTACGGCTTTCCAATGAAGCTGCCTTGCAAAGAACAGCACATGCGATGGTGACGGCGGGTGGTACCTGTTCATAGGCCACACGCTTTGTATATGGTCTCCCTTCTCATGTTTTCACAATGTGTCATTGACATGAAAAACAAGAGGGAAGAACAGATACTATTTCTCTGTGTTTCTGCTTTTATTTTGCACCCTAAAATGATGGAAATGAAAATCGGATCCTTGCTTTGGTTACATCCCACAGGGGTGGGGGGTGCAGGAGGGAGGTGATTCCAGTGTGGCGATGTTTGATTTTACACCTGTGCTCATAGCAGATAGAGCTGCAGAAAATCCCTATAAAATCTAAATTTCAAAAAAATAACAATAAAGACCCCTGTAATTCACACATGAACTCTTCTGAGATTTCAGAGAGTGTTCGCAAAGGAAGAAACAGATACCTGTAACTTTTTCTTACACTGGAAGAACATTGTTGTTTCTCTCCACAAAGCCAAAACAAACAAACAAAAAAACCCTGTCACCCCCTAGATTACAGTGTTACGCTCTAAGAGTATCCTGACAATATAATTCTGAATAATGCCTCTGAATAAAGCATCTATATGCTTCAACTGAGACTTCTCATCTCTCTGGTTTTGTTTCTAAAAGATTGTGTACTTCTCACTGGATTGACAAGACCATTCTTAAAGTTACCAGGAAGAAGCAATAACTCACATTTTCCTAGTCAAAAGAAAAAAATGACACACAAACATGGACTGAGGCATATACATATAAATATACATGCCTGACATGCTTTATCTTTGAATGTAAAACAACAGGTAGAGCCTAACAGCTGTGTTCCCCTGTACCTTAGGGTGCTGAAGCAAATACTGTTCTAACATTCTGCCTATGTACACTCATGGCTAGGATGATTCATAGTCACGTTGCTTCTATATCAAGACTAGTGAACACACACGATCACATGGACTTCAGAGCAGTGCCCATCACCCCAGCACCCAGGACAAGCCTTTCCCTTTTCCTTCCAGGCAGATGTTCCACTCTCCAGCTGTGCCGCTCACTTTTTTCTCACGTTTGTTTTTGAAGCACTGCTCTTTAGACAGCCTTTCCAGCTCACCCAGGGACTCTGACGAGCACAGACCTACTGACTTTGTCCATGGCTATACCACATGGCAAACAGAATTAAGATAAAACATGCCAATTTTTACTTGCTACCTAAGCCAAAAAAAGAACTCAAAGCATCTCCAGGTGCTGAGGATTAATGCAATATCCCTTCTTCCTTACCTCTGGATGACTGAGCAGAAAAAGGACAAGATAAGACTATTCATTTCAAATGTTTTATTAGAATAATAAATACAAGCTCAAACTCACAATTTCCAATCATGTGAACGCAGAGAAGACTCTAGTTTTAACTCTAAAGGAAAGGATGATTGCATTGATTCGTATCTTTCATGAGGACTAGAATTTGCCACTTTTACCCCCAAAATTAAGCATGGAGATGTAAGACTGTAACATCTGGAAGTACGTCTGGTATGGCAGGGCCTGAACTACTTTGGTCAGAGCACTAGCTACTCGTGAAGACAGCAATGAGACTTGGGTACGACCATCACACTAGTTGGCACTAGGCCCAGTCTGGGCCTCAATTATTACCTCCGGCAATAACCCATTCTACGCATGTTGGAGGCCTGATTTTGATTCATCTTTCTCTCAAATATGTTCTTATAGTGCTCATACCTAGAAACCGTAAACGCTGCATGTTTGTGTCAAGAAACCTACACAAGAGGTATGTTCAAAGCCAAAAGAGACGTACCAAACTAAATCTCTGCAGGTATTTTGATACCTTCAAGAAAAAAAAAAGGGGGTTCTGGACAATTTAAGGCAAATTATTTCCATTTTCCAAAGAGATCTCAGACATGTAACATGTTAAAAGATAATCTTAGTGACATATTGTGAGTCAATGAAAATTCTTTGTTACAAATCCATCCATCTACTGCACCGGTTTCCAAAGAAGTCAAAAGAAATTATATTCTACAAATCTCGTTTAGTTACTGTCCTGTGGTACCAGTGCTGTTTAGAAGCACTGCAATGGTATTTTCTTTTGTTGTGGCGTATGAGGCTCCCCGTCCACCATACGCTAATTGGGCGCTAAGCGAACTATCATTTACTAGGCCTTTAAGTCAGCAGTACAGCAAGGCCTCTGAGTGTTACCACAATACATGTGATAAGAAAGAAAAAACAGATTGATTTCTGTTTCATCACAAACTTAAACAGATTTGATGCAGCGTCACAGAAGTTTCAGTATACATAATATAGTGTAAACCGCAGGACCTTGGGGAGGGCTGGAACTGCCCTTTTGTTCTGTGCAGCACCTACACACTGTATCTTGACCACAGGATCCTAAGCAGGACCTAAAAACTATTAAGAAGTAGCAACTGTTCTGCTCATTAGATATTCCACGCATTTAGAAAAAACAAAGAAAGAAACAAAAAAACCCAACCCACTATGTACAAGATGCAGAAATACAATCATTAATGAGGCAGAACTCAAACACTAGAAATAAAAGGGCATTGCTTTAATTGCATCTATTTATGTAGAATAAAGGTTTCTACATAAAGTCACAAGGATATGCCTATTCAATGTATGTTTTTACATGCTTGTGCATATTCTTTTCCTGCTATATGAACACATCAATTTCATCTAATTTCTCCTTAAGCCAGCCCTCTCTAAAAATTACAGAGTTGCAACTTTGGTATAAACATTTACAGCTCAGGTGTTTTTTTCAATACTTCGTTTCACCACCTCCCCTCAAAAGGGTGCATAGGTGAATGACAAATCTCCCTGAAAACCACTGGTTTAGTTCTTGGCCCTGCTGAAATCAACATAACTGATACTGACATGGGACAAGATTTCACCCAGGTTCTGCAAAACAGCAGCTGGAAGGAAAAGGAAAACTAGAGCAGGGCAGGTTTAGATTAGATATTAGGAAGAAGTTCTTTACACTGAGGCTGGTGAGACACTGGAACAGCTGGAGGCCCCATCCCTGGAGAACTTGAAGGCCAGGCTGGATGAGGCTCTGAGCAACCTGATCTAGTTGAAGATGTCCCTGCTCACTGCATGGGGGCTGGACTAGATGGCCTTTAAAGGTCCCTTCCAACCCAACACATTCTATGATTCTATAAAATAAAATGAATTAACCTGATAAAAACCTGCTGCTAGCAGTCAGGCTGGTGGTGGCCCTCTGCCAGAGGATCACAGCCGCAGGCCCAAGGGCCGGATCCGCGCCGCCTGCGGGCCGGTGTGAGGGGAGACGGGCGTCCCTCAGCGCCTCGGGCGGTGGCTGTGCTTGCATGGCCGAGCCGGGGGAGCAGGAGGCTCCTGTACAGCCCGGCGAAAGCCGAGCGGAGGGGCCGGGAAAGCGGGAAGGGCCGGGAAAGCGGGAAGTGCCGCCCGGAGGGCCCGGGGAAGCGGGAAAGGCCGCCCGGACCCGCCCANGGGCCTCTCTGCTGAACTACGGCGGCCCTGTACATGAATTATGTCTGCCACAAGCGTTGACCCTCAGGTAAGCGGCGAAGCGGAGCGCGGGGCCTGCCCGCCCGCCGGCGGGGGGTTTCCCCTGCAGGCCGGTGCCTGCCTCTGGCCCAGCAGAGGCTTTTCGTCTCCTTCCCGGCTTCCTTGGAGCTTCATCTTTCTCGTTCGCTTCCCCCGTGGGCACAGCACGTTCCCACTGCCTTTGGAGAGCCGGAGCCATTTCTGAGGAAGGCCAGTGCAGAACGTGCAATATGCTCCTCAGCCCCAGCTTAAACAGGCCCTGGTGTGTTGTTAGCCGTTTTTAGCAGCGTCTTAGCCCTCCTCAAAAGCTGTGTGTTTTGTAGTGACAATATAAGCGGTTTTATAAAATTAACTTTTTTATTTTCCCTCTCTCTCTTTTTTTTTTTTTTTCCTTTCCCTTACCCAATCATGTGCCATGGCTTCCCAGAGACCGAAGGGACAGGATAATAAAGGTGAGGATCATGTTGAGATCTGCTCGTTTAAATTGTTACTGTAACAGATGAATTATGCAGGTACCTGTAGGTGAGCAGAAAGGTATTGCTCTTAGTCCATATGGATTACATCTGGAACAAAAGAAGTTGTGCTTTGTTTCAAGAAGAGCATAAACTGTTACTCGTACAAGCTTGCTTGCATCCCACTTCGTGGTACTGAGTTTACAATGGGAAGGACTATCTGTTAGTATAAAGACAATAATGCTCTTCCCTTCCTTAAAATAAAGCAGATTTCTACATAAAGTCACAAGGATGTGCCTATTTAATACATATTTTTACATGCTTTTGCATAGTCTCTTCCTGCTATATGAATACAATTGTGTTACTGGTTTGTTGCTGACTGATAGATGTTCTAGCTGTCATGTATAAGCCTACAAACTTAATTATTTAAGGAATTTAAAATAAGAAATAGTTATCTTCTGATGAGATAATAAGCCAATTTTGATAACTCCTTTGCTTCATTTGAAATTAAATGTAATAACAAGTGATCTAAGAAAATACCTTGATTATTACCATGAGTTCTAGTGTGTGTGTAACTGTTTAGGCTTAGAAACTAACAATATTCAACTCATGCTTTTTAATATAACTTAACCTGCCTTAAAAATTCTAGTTACAGGAAGTTTGACACTGTTTCCTATGTTTGTAAATAATCTTTTACCTCTACTCTCCCTGATAAACTTTGCAGAAATATTCTGGTAAATTTCCCAAACTTGTTTGCTAAACAGCCTATTTGGTGTAGCATTACTTTTCATTTAGTTTAGCTGTTCTAAGAAAGAGGTAAACAAAGTAATTATCACATGATGCGTTTGACCTTGTTTTCTTAAATTTAAAGCAAGTGAAATTATTTGAAGTGACCTAATAACAGTCTTGATTTTGTATATCTTTCAGTAGTGGGTTTTGAATACTTTCAGACATTAATTTCTGCTTAAGTAGGCTTTTGGTTATGGCAGATACCTCTTTTGCACATGAGAAAGTTGAGACTTAAATTTTCCTGAAAATGTCAGGATATCAAGGCACTTAGCAGTCATTATTTCATAACTAAATGTGACCTCACCTCCTCTTATTTTAGCCAACTTAACTTAAGCAAGCGGTGAATAATGCATGCTGGCAGAACTGTGAATTAGTTTCTGAGAGTTCTAATCATGGACCAGAACAATAGATGTTGTTTCCCAATATTTTTCACAAAATTCTTGTCAGTAATTATTTTTTGTTCAGAGGTAATTCACATGAATTGTCTATTCAGTCTTGACTCGTTTTTTTTTTCAATTTTTAAATTTATTCAAATTTTGTTTTATAAGCCGTAACGCAAAGTGAAAACATTTTGGGGAAAAATATCATCCCTTGGTCTTTATGAGTCTTCATGCTGTGAAGAAGCAATATATCTTTTAATGAAATAACATAGGATAGAACTCTTTACTGAAATGCTATTAAGTGGTATTATAATATGTTGTAACCTTTTTTTTTTTCTAGTACAAAATGGTTCGTTACATCAGAAGGATACAGTTCACGACAACGATTTTGAACCTTACCTTTCTGGGCAGTCAAATCAGGTTAGTGTATTTTTAACTTAGTTTTTTTTCATAGGCATGCTGTTGGCACTCAATTCATAGGATTGTGTTGAGGGAGCAAATTCCTTAAATAGGAATGGAAAAAGAAATGACTAGCATATTGTGTTACTTGGTAATACAACTAGCATTTGTGCTCATGAAGCTAATATTACTCTGCATATCCAGATGGCCACAAGTGAAAATGAAGTTAATGCTCCAACTAGTGTCGTCTGATTGCTCCTCAAATTGCAGGTTATTGAGACAGTTGGACTGTGACAGACTATTTGATCTTACAGTTCTTTGATAAATGGGTTGCATGTGGGAGTCTGAAGATTCTGCTTCTGGGCTCTTCTTATTTGTATAATTTGTATAATCCTAGAAATTAGTGAAGTTGAAATTTACATTCGATACTTTCTAGATGGCTTTGTAGAGCTGTCCCACTTGCTTTTTGCACTTCAGCAAATACTCTTGTTCTTTCATGTCCTCTGAAATACCTTAAGAATTAAAAATTTTAAGTGTAAGGCGCTATAATGTAAACTCTCAATGTAATCCAGTTCTTTATAATGTATGTTAAATGAACATCCATGACTTAAATACCATTATAATTGAAAATAACTTTAAATTGAAATAATTTTTTTGACTTATCATTCAAATCTTTAAAGTGAAGAAAATGTATAGAAACCGGAGATGCAAAAAGTTTTCTTTCAGAAATATAAAATACCATTTCAGAGAGAGACCTAAGGAGGTACGTTATTATTTCTTGGAAGAAAGGCTAATTGTTGTTATGTTTTAAAAGGGAAATTTATAATCCAGCCTGAAGCTGATAGAGGCCACTGTTAATGTTGGTGACATTAGTGAACTTACTTGCAAATGAAAGCTATTCTACATCCTAAAAAAAGCATAGGATGTGCTGTTCTGTTTCATTTGTGGAAATTGATTTAATCTTGAAGGCTGGAGCAAACAGTATCAATTCAGGTACTGTGTATCAATTATCTTCAAGGTGTATTAAACAGATGGATGAAACTTTGTTACAAGTTTGTTTTGGATAATAGCAGGTTTCAGGAAGGGCGCAAACTTTAGCACAATGTAGATGTACTTGAGCTTGTTTCCATCCTGGAAGCAATGGAGACATACCACTGTGAAAGGCAGGACAAGTGTGTATGTGACAGAATGAATTGTCTTCTCAGCTCTGCGCTGTGTGGGTTTTGGCTCCCAAGCTATGCTTCTAGTCCTCTACAGCATAGATGTGTTCTCCAGGCTTAAAATGATTCAATGGGAAGCATTCCTTCTTCTCTGGAATTAATGTACTGTAGTAGGGATAAAAGCAGGACATTTTTTTGGGAAAAAAAGGAAGTAAAATTTTCTTTTTTTAATGCAAAATTAGTTATGAAAGAAATTGAGGTTTTCACCTTTCTCTTTTTTTTTAAATCCTACTTCATCACATTTGTATGTAATTTTTAATTACTTAAAGATATGCTTTCTTAATGTGAAATATACTGAACATCAAACTTCAGATAGGAAAAAAATGTAGAACCGTCTATTCTAGTTTAATTCTAAGAAATTTCTCAGCAAGAAATTGGTCAACAAGACCAATTTTTAGGTTTAAATGGAAAAATTGCTATGACTATTAGAATTTTCATAATTCTAATAAAGTTCTCTTACATGAAAGTGTAGCTCCATTGACTGATATATTTGTGCTGCAGTAAGAAATTGGTGTGCTGCAAGAAACAATTGTGTAGGGTGTCTTACGGTTTCAAATGGAAAGTGACAGTAGCATTAATTAGGACTGTGAGATTTTGTACTGAAGACAACCATGTTTCTCAACAAAGCCTTATTATCTAGTTATTCAGTCAGACTTATGTAGCCCGTTAAAATTACTGTAAAATATAAGTGACTTAGAAAAAAAATGTTTGAAATCAACTGGATATTTTAAAATACATTAAGAAATTAAAAACCCAACTGATACAACAATATATTTGACATCAAAGATCAAATGTAGGTTGGTAATATTGTGTTCATTTCATATTTTAAAAACAGAAATTATTTTTTAAAATGTCTTGAGTATTTTGAATAATTGACTAAAATACAAATGTCTTCTATCTTTCTGTTGGAAACTGCTCCTAAGTAGTGATGCTGCCTTTTTTTTCCGTAAAAGTTCTAGTATCCAAGTAGCAGCAGTTAATGCACATCAAATTTGAGATGTGATAACTTTTTGTTATAAAGCACGGTAAAAGTACTTCTAAAGGGAGCAGAGTGAAATGGAGTATTCATACACAAAGCTATCTCCAAAGCAGGATAGGCATCCCCATGTAGCGTCATGCAGAATCAGAAGATTATTTATAAGTAACAGGGAATTACTAGCAGGCAGTGTGCTTTGTGAGAAAGGATCCTCTTCTTAATTAATAGAATGGTTGGGTTTAGAGTTTTGTGGGGTTTTTTTAATTAAAAAAAAAAATGGAAGGGTGCAAAAAGGTCAAGGATAAGCTTGTTGAAATAAATGTACTGCTGTTGCAGTAAAGGACTTCTGTCAGGGTTTCTTTTGCACACTCTGGCATAAAGCCAGTCAAAATAGATTGAATGTTTTGTAAGGATGTCTGCTGAAACTTTCTTTTAATCTTGTTGGAATCCTTGTGGAAACTTTACAGGGTGTATGACAGGAGGTGACGGTCTCAGGAATTGTCTATGTTCCTTTAGCAGAAATATTTTAGGACAAAACACGTGCTTTCTCTAGGCTTATTCTTTTTGGTCTTAATAAATTCTAAATCTGTAGAATATATGAGCATAAGCATCTCCAAAGAACTATTTATGTCTCGTCCCTTTCCGTCTGCATTTGTTTTTACATTTTTCTCAACACTTTAAGCTATAACATATAGCAATCTCAAAGTCTTTCAGAAAAATGATGTTTTCAAATGCTGAATATTGATTATTTTAGCTTGGGAGTCTCAGAAAATGTAATGCATTTTAGAGGATATTCTCATAGGAAGGTGGATTGTGTACCTCTTGTTAATGATAGAATTTGCATGTGAATAATGGCAGCATGAACAGTGGCAGAGAATGTTTCTTTTGAATCTATAACCCTGGATTTAGGCTGTTTAAATCTCAGAAGTGGTTGCAGAACACCACTTGCGGTAAGACTTGGAGGCGTTTTATAGGATCATTCTGTATATGGAAAGTAAGAGTATTGAATTACTCTGGCTTTGGGGTGGCACGGAAGGGAGTCATTGAAAAATGAGCGATATTAACGACTGTATCGGAGTATTATGCTTATCTTCAGCAAGGATTTTTCATACTTTACTTTTTGAATGAGCTGAGAAATAATCTGATTTTTGGAAAAACGACTGAAGTTCCAGTGCAGTTTTGATGATGTCACAGATAATTTTTTTCTAAAGTTTTAAATGTTGCCATTTGAAAGAAATCTTAATTCCTTTTCTTAAAATAATCTTTCTCCATGAGTAAGGAAAGGCTAGCTGCTGTTTGACTCATTAGCAGGAGATGTTGACCTTCCCTCCCCCTCACTGGTAATTACAGTTAGAATGTCAGTTTGGAAGGTCTCCAATACATACGCTTCAAGTTTATTTAAAGAGGAATAAACCCCAGTTTAGAATATGCTGTATTTCTTCTCTTGTGTTACTGAATATGAGAAACATATGGAGTGTTTCGAAATCAGGTGTCAGTAGAAGATTTAGAGTGGAAAGAAAGGCTTCTCAGCTTGGTCTAAGAAGCAGTTGAAAGGGAGGAAAATCTGGAATTTCGAAGGGGGTCTGCTGGTTTATAACTGGTCATTCCCTCATGTCATAGAGTGGAAAAGGTGGCCCGTTTGGAAGGACAGCCAGAAACAGTTTTGGACATTTCTGACTTTACAGCTGAAGGAGGAAGAACTTTTGCAAAAGCTGAATAGGGTCTTTCTCAAACAGTTCGGATGGTCTCTATCACATGCCATGTTTGCATATATTTGTCTCTACTGTACCAGTCACCTTAATTTTACTACAAAGTTGTTAGGTCTGCTTACAGCAAACTTGGCGTGCTTTTTAGCGTGGGATCTCACTGTGGTCCTGTTTATGACAGAAGTAGCCTTTGCATGTTTTACCACTTCGGGTATGTTTTTCTTGTTGGCCTCTCAAAACAATCCCATAATGAGGACTGCACTCGTGTTTTCTGTTGTGTATTCTGTCATATCCGAGTAATTTCATCTAAAACTTCTCCCATCTAGTCATCCAGAAATACTAAATATCCTTAGTTCTGTGAGGCATAAGATACACTGTGATATAAGTTCCTTGAAATATTTTGGGGTTATGTAGATGAAATAACTCTAGAAGAAGCCACTAAATACCCTTGTTAATGTAAATAAGCTCACATGATTTCAAAATCTCAAGTACTAACCTCATTGTGAGCCATTAGTCCTGGGATGTATTATAAATACTCAGATACTGCATTTTAGCCCTGAATCTCTCGGAGTGTGAACTAAGATCTGTAATTAGAAGTTAAATTACCTTGTCTCTATTCTTGTTTTCTATTTGTTGATGAATGGTGTTGTGGCTCTTTATAAATGAAGGGGGGTTTTATATCTGAAGTTACCTTTTTTTTTCTCTTTAACAGAACAGTAGCTATCCATCAATGACTGATCCCTATCTGTCCAGTTACTATCCGCCATCTATCGGGTTCCCCTATTCTCTCAGTGAAGCACCATGGTCTACAGGAGGAGATCCTCCTATCCCGTATCTCACCACCTATGGACAGCTCAGTAATGGAGATCATCATTTTATGCACGATGCTGTTTTTGGACAGCCTGGGGGTCTGGGAAATAATATCTATCAACACCGGTTTAACTTTTTCCCTGAAAATCCTGCCTTCTCAGCTTGGGGAACAAGTGGATCTCAAGGACAGCAGACTCAAAGTTCAGCATACGGGAGCAGTTACAGCTACCCACCTAGTTCATTGGGTGGTACCATTGTGGATGGACAAACGGGATTTCATAATGATACGTTAAATAAAGCTCCTGGAATGAACAGTATTGAGCAGGGAATGGTTGGACTGAAGATTGGTGGAGATGTTACAACTTCGGCGGTGAAAACAGTAGGTTCTGTTGTCAACAGTGCTGGGATGACAGGTGCTCTCTCTGGTAATGGTGGATCTAATGTAAACTTGCCAGTATCTAAACCAACTTCCTGGGCTGCTATAGCTAGCAAGCCTGCGAAACCACAGCCTAAAATGAAAACAAAAACCGGACCTGTAATTGGAGGAGCATTGCCTCCTCCGCCTATAAAGCATAATATGGACATAGGTACTTGGGACAATAAGGGTCCTGTGGCAAAAGTTCCTGCCCCTCAACAGATACCTTCTCCTCAGTCTGTCCCACAGCCACAGCAACAAATTGTTCAGCCTGTTCCAACTCAGCCTCCTCCATTGACTCAGCCACAGTATCAGACCCCTCAGCAGCCACCCCAAAATCGCTGGGTAGCTCCCCGCAACAGAAATGCAGCTTTTGGTCAAAGTGGAGGAACTGGTAATGAGAGCAATTCAGCTGGCAGTACCCAGCCTAACCCTGTTCCAAGTGGCGAGTCCTCCCATCCTGTGCTTGAAAAACTGAAAGCTGCTCACAGCTATAACCCTAAAGATTTTGAATGGAACCTTAAAAATGGACGTGTGTTCATAATAAAGAGCTATTCTGAGGATGATATTCATCGTTCCATTAAGTATTCTATTTGGTGTAGTACGGAACATGGCAACAAACGCCTGGACAGCGCTTTTCGGTCCATGAATAGCAAGGGTCCAGTCTACTTGCTATTCAGTGTCAATGGCAGTGGACACTTCTGTGGAGTAGCAGAGATGAAATCGCCTGTGGACTATGGCACCAGTGCAGGTGTCTGGTCTCAGGACAAGTGGAAGGGGAAATTTGATGTCAAGTGGATCTTTGTGAAGGATGTGCCCAACAACCAGCTCCGACACATCCGGCTGGAGAACAATGACAACAAACCCGTTACAAACTCCCGTGACACACAGGAGGTGCCCTTAGAAAAAGCAAAACAAGTGCTTAAAATTATTGCTACTTACAAGCACACGACCTCCATCTTTGATGACTTTTCTCATTATGAAAAGCGCCAAGAAGAAGAGGAGGTGGTGCGGAAGGTAAACTTATTAAAAAAATTTATTTTATACACAGATATGGGGAAAATGAAATGTGAAGGCTGCTATGGTGGAAAAAAATGTAAGTAGGAATTTGAAATGTTTTTAATACATATCAACCTGATGGCTTTATGTGTGTTTAGCAACACCAAAACCAAATTGATGCTTACTTGTCCATGACAATTTCATAGCTAATGGGTTTCAAAGGAGAAAGTTAAGCAATAATGCAGGTAAAGGACATGACGTCCAGTTTCTTTGAGTTTGATTTATTTTATATCTTAAAATAGTTAACAAACTAGGAGTTTCTGTTTCAGAATTGGTTTCTGCCAATGATTGCCACTTAAGTTTTTTGCCTTATAAATATGAGGTGTTTTAACACTGTTTGGCTGGAACTGGGCTATCAAAATTGATACCTGTGTTGGCATTTGAAATTTGTACATCCCCTTTAAGAGCAAAAAGCCTGACCTTGTTTGTTCAGTTGATCTCTGCTTAAAAAAAGAAGTTGCATAAAATTGCTGCAATAGTGCTAGAAAGATTGTGTTTCTTAAGCCACATGTATTATTATTTGGGTAAATAAAGGTTTTCAGTTCCCAGGTCTAGTCTGTCTACTAATTCTTGAAATGAAGTTTTAAGTGAAGGTGTAGTAATAGAAATTTGGCTCTAAGTCTACTATAAGAGACATCTTGTCCCTATCCATCCCATGACCTCAGTTTCTAGAATGCCTGTCTCTACTTAGGCAGTCTAAAAGTAATGAACTGGCAAAACTAATAGGTATGAGAATGTGTAGTTACTAACTAACTTAAAGTTGCTTGATACTGACAGCGTTTGAAATAAACCATTTATTTGACAGGCCAGTTTTTTGAAGCGTGAGCTGCACTGAACATTTTGAAGCAAAGACTTGATGCATGTTCTTGGAGCTTAAATTGAAGCTGCCATTTTAAAGGTTTTATTGCCAGTTAAAAGTGCAGATAAAATTGCTTTAAACTGCCTTCATGGAATATATCCTTAAACTATGAGAGAAAAGGACATCAGTGTGTTAACTTTTTAGCTCAACTTTTCCTAGCCACCTGGTGCCATGTGCGGAGCATGCCTCAGCACAGAGGGAAGGGGAGCTTAAGATTTGAAGTTTTTCTTGTCTGCTCTCTGGGGGGTTCCACTGGCTAAAACCTAAAAGCCTTTACTTCAACACTTCATTCCTTCAGCAGACAATTAGTAATTCAATATTCAGCGCAACCTGCGTTGTGAAGAGAGGTGCTCCTTTATGTAGGAGAGAATTTTGAATAGGTCCAAAGGCCTTGGTTCCTTTGTCCATTGTTTGCAGTGTAGGGGAGTGATTGTTTGGGGTTTTTTAGTGCTGAGTGTCCCTGTGATTTGCTGCTGAGTCTGGAGGGGAGGATAGTGTGTGTGTTTGAGGAGTGAGAGTGCTGGGGAAGTAGTAGGGGAGCTAGTCTTGAACAGTTCATTTCCTGGCCTGTGGAAGATCCAGATGGCTGCATACTGAATGCCCAACTGCGTTTGCGTTGTAGTAGCTCAGGGGCTGATGGTCAGCTGTTGAGCTGCTGATGCGTTGGGTTGTTCTGATATACACAACTGTTTCACACGCTCAGTTCAAGTGCTGATACAATATTCTTGTCCAGGTCACTGCTTTATTACAGGGTCAGTTTTTCAAAATAATGCCGTTTTTCTGCCTCATTTAAAACCAAGGTTCTGGCTTGTATGGTGTGTTCAGAAAATAAACTCTGAAGTCTAATTTAAAATTCCTTAGGCTCTTCCAAATAGCTTAGAAAATAGGACAATATAGAGACAATGGAAGTACGCTGAGGAAGATAATAGAGCTAGAGAGGTAAAGCAGATCATGAGAGAGGGAATGAAAAATAAGATACTGCCTTTTGGGTAGCATTCTATGAAATTTGTCTAGAAGGTTAATATTTTTGTCTTCATTGACTAAATGAATTTTAGAAGTCCATCTGATTACTGGAAGAGTTTCTTCGCAGGAAATGCACACGCTTGAAGTTCTTCCTGATGAGAAGTTTGTGCTGTTGAAGTTGAAGCCTTCCTGTAATGCAAAGTTTACCTTCCTGTAACAATAATTTTTGAAGAATCTTAGTTAACGTACCTTTTGACCTAGTTGACATTTTCAGATGGTTATTAAGTGCCATCTTAACTGGTTTTCAATTTGATGTGGTTTCTATTCATTATACTCTGTTTAGCAGTAAAATTAGTTGTTGAAATTTTGTTCTTCCATTTCACCACTGTTGCGGTTACAAAGGGCTGGAATTCTTAAAAGTCTACCTGTGGAAGGCCTCAATGCTTTAATTTCATTTAATCACAAATATTTAGTAAGGAAGAATAACTTCATGTAATCCATACAATGCAAGCCATCAGTATTTCGGTTTTTTCCTTCAGACGGTTACAGTTTGTTGCTAGCTGGTGTTTCCTTAACTAACGTGTGCAGTGTGAGCTCTAGCATGCGCTCCCGGAGTTTAACTGATCCAGGAACTTCTGTGTCCACACAAAATCATCAGATGAGGATTAGGGCAGGTAGAACACTGGTTGACATTCACTAAAGCACCAGAACTCATCAGTGTTATCAGCGTTGCTGTGTCATCGTCTAGAATTAAGGGAAGATTTGTTCATGCTGGGACGTAAGTCCAGCTTTTGATTTGCCGTAGTAATAAACTATTCAAGCCCAGTCTGGTGACCCAGAACCTGGGAAAGGAATAATAGAAGGATATTGGTGTCTGGAATGAAATAGCTAAAAAGTGAGTGGCATGAAATGTCTCCTGAGCCTCCGAGCATTTCTCAGGCAGTTTCCAGGACCACTACAATGTCCACAAAGAGAGCAACATCTGTGATCAAAGCTCATGCTCCTAAAATGTGAAAAAGTTGCAACATGTGTAGGAGAGATCCTTTAAAAAGAAAGAGTATAATGTGACGTTAAATATTAACGTTCTCTAGAAATGTGCTTGCATAGTCTTAACAAAATTTTCTTCCAAAGTTAAAAGCTTGTCAAGGAAATAAACTTGTTGCAGGTTTTGCTATTTTTATTTGCATCTCTTTTGGTAGGACAGATGGGTTGATCTGCTGTCATCAGCTCCTCTTCACAGATGTGTGTTTAACTGGGTGGCCCTAGTGACTGGAGCGGACTGCTGTGCGGTCACCTCTGGTCTGTGTCGAGGCATGTGGCTGTTCCAAGGTCTACAGCGTGGTGTTGTGCTGGAAGAGCTGAGTAGTCTTATCTCAGAAAGCTCTTGAATCACCAAGCTTACCGTTTCTCCTGTTAATCCTGTAAAGTGTTAGCTAGCATGTGTTGGCACTTAGAAATACTCGTTTGCTTCTAGCATTGTGTATTCCTTTTCCGTGTGCTTTGTGTGAACACATTCATTGACACACAACTCTTAAGGATGGAGTATTTTCCGTCCTCCAAAACTGTAATTTAAAAAAACATTTATATATTAATACTAATCGTGTTTCCTCATACAAAGATAACACTTATATTTTTGTGTCAGAAGATGAATGCTTTCATCCCACTGACCTTAACAAATGAAGTTTAGTAGGAAGGTTGACAGCTGAGGTGGAAGAATAGAAGTTTGACAGGGATGAGTGTCTCGAAAATGGAAGCTTCTGCAGGTTTTGTGAAAACCAGTTTTTCCTGTGTCTGAAGACTATTCGTGTTAATGTCACGAAGGAGAAGTACTCAACAGGAGCTCCCCTGTGAGATATCAGAGAATTCCCCTGGAAAAGAGAAACTATGAAGGCTCCAAATGGATCTTCAGAACCAAAGTGACCAAAGCTTTGTTAGTGGCTTACAAAACTGCTTGTTCTTGCTTGCAGTAGTGGTAAATAGCAGCAAGGAAGAGAGTTTGAGTGTTAGAGCTTCTAAAAAGCGGCCCCATTCAAGGGCACAAAGAATTGTTACATCAGTTTCCTCCCCATCAGTTTATGTGGTTTCAGACACTTTTTGAAAGGAAGACTCGGATTAGCCCCTGAGAGAGGAAGGAAGCAGCAAGGTAGGAGGAACATCTTAATAACTTGCTCAATAAATAGCATTTTTAATTATAATTTAGGAATTACAAAGCTGGAGTTGAGACTGAATGCCGTGAGTGTACTTTCGAGGTACCAAGTGGAAGTCTCATGTTCTAGCCTGGTGTCTGTTTGTGTGGGACTAGTCCATGAGAATAGGAGAAAGTGGGATTATGAGGGGCAGTGAGTGACCATATAGAAAACTAAAACTAAGTGCTGTGAGGAGGCGATGGGAAAGACCGGGCTGATGGGCATGGTCGGGGAGTGAAGCAGAGTAAAGGGGATTTGCCTCCTTGGAAACGGAAGTAGGATGGAACAACTGCTGCCTTGGAAGCCTGAAAAAAAGGGCTGATATGATTCACTTCTAGAGTCTTTCTAACCACCTTTTGTTTGAAATGACAGGCAGCTGTAAGTTCTTTTCATTAAGAACTTACAACACCTAATATGTTCTGGTACTCAACCACTCAGAAATGACTGTCATTGACAGTTCATTGTAAGTCAGCCATTAAAAGATAGGGGAATATATATACTTTAAAAAAAAAAAAATCTATACTACTGTTTTGTTGATTTGGTAAAAAAATTTTGCTATTTTCTATCTTAAATCATAGATTAAGAATTTATACTGGACTTTGACTTAATTTTATTATGGAAATACTAACATTATTCTGCCTGGAGGCAGAAATCAATATATTCCATTTAAAAATAACTTTTCAGATTTTATGCTGTGACCAGCTGAAGTAGCAAATCCAGTCTGTTACATTTATAATCTTTGGTATATTTGCAAATAAGCTTTACATCACAACAGAAACAATTCTGAGATTAATTTTATACAGAAAGATTCTACAAAACAAGTAAAATCTGGAGGCGTTAGATTAGGAGTTGACTGTTGTTCATGCTTAGGCTATTTCATGATTTTCTTGCTTGAAATAGGATTTGGTGTGTATTGGTGCCTTCGAGTGCAGTACACACAGCAGAGTCCTCTCATGCCTGGTGTGCAGTCTGATTTAGACAGCGTGAGGATGAAATGGCAAACAGTGGGGCTGACCCTTCTCCGTCAGTCTGCATGGTGTCGGAGCTGGAAGAATGCCCTGGGCAAAAGATACAACAGTGTATTTTCTTCAGCTGGTCTTGCTGTCTTCTGCACCTCTGCAACTTCAGGGGCACCTGAGACAGTTATTGAAAAAGTCCCCTCTTTTTTGTTATCCTGTTGCTGAAGTGTGTGAGCCCCGTGCAGAGCCTCAGCGGAGGCACGACTGTGTGCTGCTGGGAGAGCACAAGTTGGTCAGATGAAGACTAAGAGGAGCTGAGGGGTGCCTGCGGGTTGCCTTTAGCTCCTTTCAGTATTTGTGGCGAGCAGGAACTGTTGAGAGAGCCTTCAAAGAGCCTGCTGGCTTCTGCACTGGAACGCTTTCAGAAAGTCTCGGGTTATTCAGTCTGGTCTTTTACCGGACCGTGCAAAAGCACGTAACTTTTATTCCATCTGATGATAGTTGGGTTTGCAGGGGGGGGGGGTGTTGTTGTGGG
>VXBO01000345.1:44150-62668 GCA_013400135.1 Rhinoptilus africanus
CCCTCTGACTTGTCAGTTATTTCACAGGGCCTCCCCAGAATAGTTCAACAGATAGGAAGAAAATTTCTAGAGAAGCTTAAATCCTACTTTTATTGAATGTGACTAAAACTCCAAAGTCATCTGAGTGCTTCAAAATTAGGCCAGTGCTGTGGCGTTCATTCATCTGCCATCTCCTTTCTGCTCTCGTATGGGTTGTGCTACTGCAGTGACTGCAATGGTAGAAGTAGAATACTGCAGGTCCTGTTGCTGCTTAGCAATATTGGTATTCCATACATTTCTTACTGTGACCTTCATCTGCTGTCGGTTTGAAGGGACTGTAGGTATTCATTCAGCTGTTCCACTTGAAGCTGCACTTAATATAAAATCCCCAAGGCCTTGGATTCTCAGGTATATACAATATATTTCTAAAACCTAGCAGCAATGTTTTAACAAAGTGTGTAATTGTCTGGGATCACATCAGTGCTGTTTTACTACTGAAAACTTTTTGCTTTTTCATTTGGGTGAAATCTTTCTTAACTTTTAACTTTTTTTTGTCTTTGCAGGAACGTCAGAATCGAAACAAACAATAAGAATAAACATATACAGTTTGATATATATACTAGAACTGATACTAAATTCGACTATGAGAAACAAAAATTAAGTATACTGGTGCTGTATCCTGGCATCAGGACAAACTAAAGCTTTCAGCTCCAATATATCTTCTCGTGCAGGGGAAATTAAGTTGTTGCATCTTTAAGTACATGGTAGGGTTTTTTTGCCCAAGTGGATCTGCATTAATTTGTATCTTTTTTTTCTATGTAAAATTCTGTAGAAATCATTAATAAAGGTGTGTCTGTTTTTATTTTTTTAAGTTGGTAAACAGTTATATTAACCTAATGTGGACCTATACGTGAGCATACTCAAGTGTCAATGCTTCCCAAAGACTTTATTTTGGCACAAATTATGTTCCTAGCCAGATATAGAGATTATGGAGAATACATGACAAATCTTCCTTTACCCTCCTTCCAACACCCTTTTTTTTTTTCCATGGCGGAAGTAAGAAACCATGCGTTGATTATTTTTTTTAATTGTTTAAAAGAAAACTTTTAAGATACTGCACTTCAGAATTTTGAAATGAGAAAAACGAAATTTCTGATCACTTTGTGCAGCTGCTATGCCTCTTTATTTATCTGTACAATTACACTTTTAAAAATTGCTAATGCGCCATGTTGGTTTTTTCTGTCTAGTAGAAAATCAAATTGTCAGTGAAATTGTTTCTCTGGAAAATATTTCCCTTCCACATTCTGTTAACCAGTGCTTCAGTGTGCATTTGTTATACCATATCCTGCCGAGAGCGAGCGAGGTGCTTTCTCTCAGCCATAATTCTGCTTTACGGTTTTTGTAGCTTAATTAAATAATAATGTGATGCTATCAACATTGCAGGGGTTTTGGACAATGTGTTTAAACCTGTTTCAGCTTTCAGGTGTTATTAGTTAATTGCAGATCATTTTTAATCCTTCCCTTCATTACTCCCTCCCGCCCCCCAAATCCTAATGCCATTTAAAGTTTTTATACCAATAATGCTGAGCTTTAACGTAGGAACTAATAGTACGGATAATATGATGGATTATGCCTCAGATGTTTAAAATTGACAGTGTGTATGTCTAATTTTTTTCTGTTGGATGAGTAAAAAAACCTGTTTTAAGAAACTGAATTTGCTGTCATGTTTTTGTGGAGTGAGGGGACCGTCGGAGAACCTGTCACCAACTGGAGTTCCAATTAAGCATGGAAATGGTGCTCATGTCCGCTGCTCTAGCACACTGAATCTGCACGTGTTTATTGTAGAGGATCTTTTACTATATTAGAAAGCAAGTATCTTCTGAATACTATTTACTCCAAAAGGACCTCCAACTTAAATAAAGTTTAATCTGTATCATTTAGACTTGTATTTAGAACGTATAACTCTGTCTCTGGACTGTTACTGCCTGTAAGGGGTAATGGACAGCATCAGATTAACTTTTTCCTCTAGGAGAATACAAGCCTTAATAAACAATACATATTTAGCAAGTTTGATGTCATTTTCATTTTTTCCCTACTTTCAGTTGTCTTCTGATGTTATAACTGCCCTCTATGGCGTCTTGTGAATTAAGCCTGATTTGAGAAATGTTTTGGGTGAATAACTTGGACATTTGCTCTCAGCACACTTGGTGACTGCGGCAGGGTTTCGCGGGTCTCTGCAGAGGACATTCAGGCTGCTTTGGATGTTACCATTCCTCAAAGGACATAAATGTGTGTACAGTGGCTGTCAGTGGTGCTTTCCTTTCCCCTCCTGAGGGAGAGAACCTGAAGAAAGAGCTGGAAGTTGTCCTGTAGCCTTCAGGAGGCAACGACAGCCATGGCTCTCCGGCATCAGAAAAGGACTTTCCACGTGGAAGTAGAGCTCGGAACGGCTGCTTTGACAGCAGTGTTGGCTGTATTTCCCAACTCTAACTTTAGTGATTTGACTTGATACCTTATTTTTTTTGGACTGACTTGTAGAAGCAGTACTGCCTTTCATAAACACGTTGCCATCTAACAAAAGTACCTGCTGTTAGTTTTGGTTGTTAAGGCAGGACACTTGCAGTGGTGAGTCCAGAGCCAAAATGAATTCAGCTCCATCTGGACCCTGAAGAGAGAAGTTAGTTAACCAACCTTTATTTCTTTTTTTAGATCTTAAAAAAGAGAAAAAAAAGTATCTTTGCTGTGATATACCTATAGGTTTCAGGTAAATATTTTTTTTAAAAAAAACCAACAAACAAAACCCAACAAATAGGGAGCTTTTAGTTGAAATGGGTTTGGCTTTATCCTCAAGAAAAGTTACGATGTGTCTTAACCTGCCGTCTGGCTTTGTGGGCAGTAGCAAAAATGCGTAACAGCTTCAGCATGCGGAGATTTCTCAGGTAATGCAGTGCCATGGCTGGGTTGTACAGCAGGCGGGTGAAGTGGGGAGAAAATTCAACAGGATAAAATAATCATTTTCATTATGATTGTGTTGAGTGTTAAGGTAACTGACGTGCAGGCTGCTGGTTGTGCTAATTTTCAATCGGCTAGTCATTTCAATTTAAGTAGAAGCCTCACTTTTTTGTCTTGTTGCATTCAAATTACACTGCGAGGGGGAGAAAAAGCATTCTTCCAGCGTCCGTTGTAGAGTAACTCCATGTCATATTTATTCTTTATTCAATCCAAGTAACAGTTCTTAAAGAACCTCTGTCCTTTTGGAATTTGTGCTTAGATTGACTCCTTAAATGAGTGATTTCCTTTGCTGTTTCTCTGTGTGTGTGACAGTTTCCCTGCTGCCTTCCACTTTTCAGCCCAATGTAGCTGGTGGTACCAAAGACCGATTGCAGAGTTAAGGGAAATTAATTCTCTGGTTCGATGAGGGTTGGCGACGGCAGCACGTGGTGCTGTTCTGGAGCTGGGAATGTTACATCATTAGGGGAAAAAACCCATATTAATTTGCAGGTAATCACACAAAAGTAGTAGTACTGAATACTAATCTTTATGGACTTATATTTGTTGCTGCGAAAGATGGTTTTAAGTGATTTGAGCCTGTAGAGAAAAGTTAAATTGCACTTAGATGTAAGGACAGAAACAGGCAGGCAAAAATAAACAAATTCACATTTCTGATTACTGCTCTGCTGTAACACTACAGGCTTGCAAATTAAGGTCAGACTTTGGGTTTTACCATACTCGTTCTTGGGAGGTGGAAATAAGGGGTGTAAAATTTAAAATCCTAATTTTTTTTTCTTTTCACCCTTTGAACGACTGTCAGTATTAAAAGATGTGTTTCTTCACAATATACTTCATTTTTGTTTGGAGAACTTACTCGAAGGTATTAATGGATTTATTCAATGATATTAGTGAGATCTCAGCTAAAAAAAAATGGTAGTGTTTATTTTTATCATTAGGCTGATCATAGTGCACTAGAGAACATGGATAAGATGTAACAGAACATGTCTTTGCTTTTCCTTTTTAATGCCTTATTTGGCCAGGCAAGATGGAAATTCCAGTAAATGTGAGCATTGAAAAAACAACTGTAGGCAAAGATAGTACAAAACTATCAAAAGCCAAGTAACGCTTGTAATGTTCCTGCCCCTTTCTTGTACACCTGTTGGGAAAGGGAGGTGAGGGAAGCTTAGTTAAAGTGATGGATAAATGCAAACCCGAAGCATAAATAATATCTAATGGGGGCAAAAGTGTGTTTTGATCAAATGCTCCTTTTCCTGGTCTCAGTTACTTTGGATTCTTTATGTTGAACAATCTGTTTCACTTGGAAAAAGCTCTGGCTTTTTTTGACAACAGTGCTCAGCATCTGCTCATTTTAGGAGAAAGCTGTTCGCTATTTTGGGAAAAGTGCAGGTTTTTAATTGGAATTTGTGCTGCTGCCCAGGAATAGCGCGAGCTGTGGCTTTTTCTGTGATAAACTACTTGGGCTGTAGCCCCCCTTGTCCATGGCTCCTTTGAGAAAGAACGCCTCTTGTTCAGCCTATTTTTAGGGGTCAAAATGCTGAGGTGACTTAATTGGGGTGTGACGTGGCAGAGGGAGATGGTGGATTTCAGGAGTAACGTGGCTCAGTCCCGTGGATCGTTCTCATGGTGCTGCCTCCAGGTCGCGCGTATCCGCACCTTCACCTCACGTTGGGGCGAGTGGGTTCGCCTTGTGCATGAACGTTACTGATTTCACAGCTTTCCTGTCTCCAGAAAACTTCTGTTGAAACAAATCCTTTAAAATTGGCTTGCGTGTGGCAGACGCGGTGTGATGACAGTCTGTAATATTTTTGATTTCGTAGCCAGAGCACAAGCAGGGCAGGGCTTTAGGAATGACAAGAACAGCTTTTGTCCCCTGGAATGATAGGGATTCGTTATTTTATGTAAATTTCAGGGCACCTTTGTTAATCCCTTGGGAAATCCTACATAAGAAAGGTGCTGACTTGACTTCTGTAGCATCTTTTTGTTTCCCGTAACATCCCTCATCTCCCTTTTGTTCACGTTCCTGGGGTGAGTTACTGGCAGCACAAGGAAGACCTTGAAGACGTACTTCTTCAACATGCAGGACTTTATAGAGCTGGCACCGACACTGTCTTTTACTGAATCTCCTTCAATTTGAAGAGCGTAGGAGGTTTTATGCCATCTGTCTGTTTATAAGTTATTCAAGAAATTATTTTTACCTGGGATGTTACCATGACAACAGACAGTTGGTAAAGTCTTCACCAAATGCATTTCTAATGTTGTCCAACTGCTGCTTCAGCAGTAGGATCTGGTGTTTTGCTGTGGTTTCAATAATGAAGGCAGGATGAAAGAGGTGTAAATACTTGCTTTGCCAAATCTGCGTTCTCCAGGTATTTTTAGATTATTAATGCATCACCTTGAGCAGTAATATACATCGCGGGCAACCTGCTTCATTTCCAACCCCCACATTCTGTGGGGTGAGAATAGGAAGAGAGTAAATTCTGTCAGTAAATGATCTATTAATCTATATGTGCATTATTAGGGAGGTTTTTTCACCATTTGTACCTTCCGTGCAGTCCCTCCGTTGAGGTATTGCTGCGCTGCTGTGTTCCCATCTACAGCGTTACTGGGAACTGCTGTTGTGCGTCTGCAAATTGCTCCTTCAGCACGTGGGTTATGGGTGACATCCAGCTCTCTGAGAGCTCGGCATCTCCCTGGAAGGCAGCGGTCTGCGAACCCTCTGGAGAAGTGACACCGCACTGAGGTAATGGTTCTGGCTGCTGTTGGCTCCTCTGGAGCGGCACGTTTTAGTTCCCTACAAACGCTGATGGCAAAAAGACTGAGCATCAGTTTCTCTGAACATCAGAAACTGTTTCTTGCCACCGAATGCACTTCGCTGAAACGGTATTTACCCTCCTTCTGATGAACCCTTGTGGAAGGTGGGTGTCATCAGGCTAACGAAGCAGCAAAGCAGATCGATGTCTATAGCTGGCTGGAGATGCACTTTCTAATTAAAAAGGGAGCACGTGCCGTGTAGTGGGCACAGATTCACCAAGGGAACCTGGCAGAGGGCCTTCCTTTTCACTCCTCTTGGGGTGAAACTGCTGCATAATCGGCACATCCAGGAAAGAGTAAATTTTGGGAGGTCTGGGGATTTATGGCAGGTATTTGGCTTTTTTACCCCATTGGTGCATATGGAAATCCTTTTCTAATATAAATCTGTTTCATATAAACGTGTACAATATTGACAGAGTACAATTAGGTGAGTGCAGATAGTCTCATTTTTAAGGGGAAGAACTCTTCAGAGGTCTGTAACAAACCAGCGCTTCTGTAAGCTCAGAATCTGTCAGCAGAGGCTTTGGGCTGCGTTTAAATAAGCTGATTATCAGGAGCCCTCAAAAACGCTTCTGTGGAAGGGCAAGGAATTTTCATGTTTTGGCCTGTAATAACCTTAGTTCATAAATACGTCAGTGGTGTCTATCACTATGTGGCATGAAAAAATAGAAATGTGGTAAGTGCAACTATCTGGTAAAGTTTCTAGCCCTCTGTTCCAGTGTTTGCCTGGTGCAAAGCCTTTCTAGTGCTCTGGAATTCACAAAAGCATGATCCTTCCCGTTTTTGCTGCTCGGGTTTGAGAGAGGACAAAGCCTGACAGGCAGGTGCAGGTTAGGACCGATAACAAAACCTCGTCGTTGCGTTGATCTTTTGAACAGTTCTGCGTAAAGATTGCCTGATTTAATCCTTAAAGGAGATATTTTGTATTTTCCCGTAGATGCTCCGAGAGAGAGCAGTGAGTAGGGATGACAGGCTAAAGAGGCGGTCGGCGGTGCCTGAGGATGGAGGCTGCTCGCTGGTGAGTAGAAGCAGTTACCAGTAAGGACCCCCTTTCTGGGCCAGTGTTAGATTCTGAGCTACCAAAGCAGGCTTTCTGGCTTAAGCCACTGACAAGTTGTAGGAAGTTTTTTCACATTTTACCCTTTTTGGTCCACATGCAAGCGGCTGCTCCCTTTAAAGCAAAATACCGAATTGTAGTGCACCGGAACCGACCGACCAGCGCGCAGCAGCCGGGTGGTGATAATCACACCACGTTCAGTGCTTTTTAGTTACGCCTTGTTTTATATGTAGTACCTGCTTAACAAAGCTAGCTCATTGCACAGTGTTCTGTCTTTGGAGCCGGGGTGCTGTGGTGATTTGTGTTTCTTTCATTAATCCTAGATGAGCTAACGGAAATGCGGAACAAAAGAAACAATTAGGGAGGCGTATCAGCCTGTTGCGTCACTCCTGTAGGTGTGTAGCATTTTAAAAGTGGAGGCGAAGAAGACTGCTTTGTGGCCTCTAATTTTATGTGTTTGAGCTCTGTAAAACAGAAATTACAACTAAGTCACTAACACTGTAATAATTCCTTGTTTGCTCTGACAAGGAACGAGAGTTGCTAGTGTTCACCCGTTAGTTCAGTAAGGCTCTTTCATTGCTCCTTGACTCTACACTTGGTTCACGTAACTTGACAGTTCATTCGTCATCATCAAGGTTAGAACCACGGTGGGGTTTTTTGGTCCAAAAATGCCATGTCAAGACCTGGGGGGTGGTGGGCAGGAAGTCCGGAGAAGAAACAAAAAGCCATTTTTACCAGCTGGGAGTAAAGACAACTCCAAAAGATCTCCTGATGCTGGGCAAAGAGCAGCACTAATGAGCTCCTATGGGGAATGTGAGCTGCCCATAGTGAGTAAAATGCTCCGTGGGGAAAAAGAGGGATTTTATCAGCCAATATAATTTCAGATTTTTCCTTAACTTCCTGACCTTGCTGAGGATGGGGAAATACTGCATGTTGCTAATTCAGTTGTTTCAAAGGATGCGATAGTGAAAGATACATCCTAGAAGGAGAGTATTCATAAAAGACTGGCAGTCAGGGTGATCTTTAACTAGTTAGTTTTTTAAATTATTATTATTATTCATATATTAGGGTTTATTTTAAATCATAAATACAGTCAAGGAAGTGAGCTTGTGGATGACAAACTGCACAGAGGTTCCTCCTGTTAAATTTCAAAAGCCTCCTGGTGAAATGAGAGTGGGTTGTGAGGGATAACCGTCCTCAGAACCACACACAAAATTGTCATCTGCTCCGGTGAGTATGGCCTGTGTGACAACCAGAGAGAGCACACAGCCCTTTCCCTCTCAGCACCTCCTCCTGCCTGGCTGATGCTCTAGAAAGTAAGTGGCCACAGGGGTAATGAAGAGGGTAAGTAAAAAGATCCAAGGCATTTATGAAGCAGTGGGTTTGTGCTTTTCAGTCGTTGGACATAACGCGGTTTTTCATTCCGAAATGCTGTGGGCATTGAGGTGTCATTAGGAGCGAGAAGCCCGTAGAGAAGGCTGCTCTGCCAGCGGGGCAGAGGAGAGCCTCCCCCGCAGTCCCCCAGCGTGAGCAGAAAGGCAGACTGGGGCCAGGGAAGCTAAACCTGAGGAAGATGCGGGGAAAGGTGGCAGATGTGAAAGTAATGCTGTGATTTTTGCTCTTAACTCGGTTTTTGAAGTGTGAGCATGTGGTTGTGTTAGAGATAAATGGAAAGATAGGAGGAGGAGAGGGAAAATAGGTGATGGCATAGTGTGTGTGGTCATCAGCTTCACCAGCACACCTGCAGTGGGAAGCCCACATGGGCTTTCCCGGGAGGCTTGTGGTTATTAAAGCGTGTGTCAGTTGTTGCTCATATAGCGATAAAGAAGCCATTTGAATTACTACCCGGAACCCAGCAGTGCCATTAGTCAGTCTGGTAGAGTTTGTCCAGAGGCAGAAAGCCTCTCTAGCCTGGTGACTGCAGCAAATGTTCAGTCCCTTTGAACGATTAGTTGCAAGAGCCATCGCGTCACAGAAAAAGGGGGATTTATCAGCAGTACCTCTCTGACACCCCTGCCCACGGGACATGTTCTACAAACAGGAGCCCCGCAGTCCTGGATAGTTGTGATGGATTTTCTTCGTGATCTGATGTCATCACTTCCAGTGCCGCTTTCTCAGGCTTCGTTCTACAAGGCACTTTCCATCCTCCGTAGGATAAGAACATTTTGCACGTAATAAGCCATTAGTTTTTCAAATAAATTGCACTCAGGAATAAACACTGGGATTTCTCTACTAGATGGTAGCTTTTATGTATATGAGTGTTTATATTAAGTACAGGTATGTATACACTTACACAGATCTGTTTGCTTCCAAGAGAGGTACGGTAAGAAATAGCGTTGCTTTTTCTCCGTGGGAGTGAAAAGGTGGTAGCTGTATTGCCGTGTGTCTGAGCTGACGGGAATTGGCAGGGCCCCAGACACTGCTGATTTCCACTAGCTGGCAATCTCACCCTGTGTCTTATCAGAACTGCGTTAAAAGTATTAATGATGATAACAAAGGGAAAAGTGGGATGATTAAAAATGAAATAAAATAGCAGAGGTGGGAGGAGGCCTGGAAGGCGCGGTGTGCGTCAGAGGCTGTTTTCAGAGACACAGAACAGGGAAGGCAGCCCCTTATTCACATTTTTAGAAAAGCAGCCAGAGGAGTGGTGGGGTGCTGTGCCTGCCTAGTTGCCCGTGCTGACAACGCGCATCCCACAGTGGGTGACTACAGCGCACCCATGAGAAGGGGGTTCTGCAAGGGTGGGTTTTCCTTCCCGCAAGGATTTGCAGATAAATAAAAAAGCAGTGGGTTTGTGGAGCTCTGAAGTTCGTCTACAATGTAAAAGCACTGATAAGATAAGGATTTTATTCAGTGTTGCATCTTTTCTCTAGTAGTAAAGCTGGTTTAAGACACCCGCTGTCTGTGGCTGAGGGCTGCTTCCCTTCCCACTACAGTCCTGCCCAGGTTTTTTTGTTTTTTTAATAGAGCCCTAACTGTAAAACCCAAAACGCCTTATTTCAGTGATTGGATTTATGCCTTAGGCTGCACAGTTTGCACAGCTGTGGGGGGTAAAGGATCAGAATTGGCGAAGCTGGAGAAAATGCAAGAGCAAACTGCGTGCCAAGAACCCGACTGCGGAGATCCTCATCGTCTGAGGGGTGCTCGTTTGGTCGTTGCCGATACAGTTGACGGCATTGCCATTTCAGTGGCCATCAGTAGAGCTCAGCTGGGTGAGCCAAAGGGAGCTGGTCAGAGCTTTGCCCCTTTCCATAGGTCCAACTGTATATTTAGGATGCCTTTGTAGATGTGTTTGTGACAGGGCAAGGCCTTTGCATTCATTTAAACTTACAGATACATATGGGTCACTCTGAGGCAATATAACTGCTAAATTTTCCAAGAGTTCTTAACACCTGTTGAACTGAGAAGTAAATTCATGTGAAAATACGCTGGTTTGTAGTAAATTGCGTGAGCGCGTCACAGAGTTATTTGGTGACCTCCCGCGGTGCTTTGCAGCCTTCTCTGGCAAATAGATTCGTTAACTTGTGTGGCCTCTGCAGCCCTAGGCTCAGGAGGGGTTTCTTTTTCCCTTCGGATGAATCCTCCAGGAGTCAAGCATATTTCACTTTGTTAGCTGACCATAGACCACAGACCACGCTTGCTAAGAGTAGCTCATGGACTGATGAGCGTGAATCTTGGCTGTCGCAGTTCGATGACTTCCAGAAGGCCGGGAACCCCCAGACTGGGCTCTTTGAGTTGATGTACCTAGAGCTGAGAATCCGTCTGTCCCATCAGGGTAACAACCATGCAGTGAATTCAAGGAGTACAGCTAAAAACCTCATCTTTACTCCAACGTGACTAACACTGGAGTTTTCTCTTATGTCCCTGTCCTCCGGTTACAAAGCCCTGCCAAGTTAGCTGGTTTATAGGTGCCATTCACCTGGAATTTGTTCCATGTGCCTCAGTTGCAAAACTTTCTGAAGATCACAGGTACCAAATGAGGCCTCTCTGTTCCTCACCTGCCGTTCCCATTCACCTGCAGATTTGCGGGGTGCGCAGAGGGAAGGATGTGGGGAGTGTAACTCCCGGGTAGCACCATCTGGTGTAGCTCGGCTCAGACTCCCCGTGCTGCGATTGCAGCCCTGAGACTGCTCCATCCCCACGTAGATGGGGCCCGTGCGTCCTGCTGGCACTGTTTGTTCTGAAAGGGGTTTCTGATTTTGTTTAAAACCAAAAAAAACCCAAACCGACAGCATTAGAACAGAAAAATGAAGGAGAGAATACAAAAAGCAGAATTCCAGCAGCTTTGAGAGAAAAAAGGAGAGAATTGTTTGTCTGGGGCATGAGGGGTTGTGGAACATGATGTTCAGAACCGAAATACAGCTCCCTGCTCTAGGGAGCTCTCTGCCTTCCCTTACTGCCTTTTGTTCTGCTCCAGACAAGCTGGCTGTATCGCTCCGTCCCAGGAATCATTTCCTCCTGACACTGAAGGTTTCCATTAATACCTTCCTGCTTGCATCTTTGTTTCTGGGCAATTTCCAGAGCATTAAGCCACAGCACATCCACTTATTCTGGGACTCCCCATCTGAGTCATTAGCTTCTTTTGCAAAGCCGTGTCCACTGCATGCTGCAAACCTAATTGTGCTCTGCCTGTTTCCTCCGCTTTGACTCCTGTAGCAGTTACAGCCTCAAAGGGCTCCATCAGATTAACCACAACTGTTCCTAGCTGAAACCACCTTGGTCCTTATTACTCAAGCTGTGCTTTTGCATTTGATCTTTTAAATGCTTTATAATGCTTACCCCACCGTTGACGTGAAGCTAATTGGAATGTAACTTCCTACAGCACTTCTAGATCTTTTCCTGTAATGATGCCAAAAGCTCTTCTGTGTCTCTGGGTTCTGCACCTGAGTTTAGCTGCCAAATGACGGGATTCCAGGAGGTAAAGTTTTGCATCAGGATTTTGGTAGTGTAAATTCCTGACTTTGTCTAGCCATTACTTTCTGGTTGCACTGGGAAAATGGGAAGTCTTTGGTGTGAAGGGTTCATGCTGCCAGCAGAGCCTGCAGGCAGCCTTAGATTTACCCTCCCCTGTGTCCTCCTGCTTCCACAAGCTGGTTTCCAGTGCTTCTTTGCTACATCCCAGTTCCTCTCCCACTCCCTTATTTTATTTCCAGACACTTAGGTTGTCAGCTTCTCTGGCCTTACAGTCCGAGCCTGCAATTTAGTTGCCCCCAGATTTGGCAGCCTTGTGCCTTGGCATCAACACTACACATCCGCTCTTCCTGCAGGACCCCATGGGATGTCTTGTACGAGGGTACCAAGCTACAAGTAACTCATCTAAAAGGAATGCTGCCCCCTTACAAGCGTGTAATACGGGTCCTCTCCCCAGTGAGCTGATGTACAAGAGGTGGACAAATTATCCCGTGTGAACATACCCACTCCTTTTACCTGCTTCTATGTCTTTTTTTCGCTCTCAGTGCAAGATTTGACACATCACATTAGATGATTTCTGAAGATCTCATTTAGATCCCACTTCTCCTTTGGAGATGCTATTGGGAGAAAGGTGAACTAGGAACAAGCTGCTTCTGTCGTGCAACAGCTAAAATCAAGCTCAGCAGCTACAAGCAAGCCTTTGATCACTTCTTTGCACAAAATGTGAATATCTGTAAATAAGCTGACATTTCCATGGAAGTTTTCCTGGAACAAAGTTGAGGGGGCAGATTGCAGGTTACCACTGTGCAGTGGAGTTGTTAAAGACCGTGCAGTCTCCCTGGCAGCTGGGTACCACAGTTAACTGGGGAGGGACAGGGCTGGGGAAGGGGAGGCTTGGGCTGAGTCTGGGGCTGGAGAAGGAACGCCTTCATGTGGCTCTCAGTTGGGAAGCCTGCAGAAATAAGTGCAAGGAGGGAGAACTAGTTGATCAGCTGAGGGTGAGCTAGGCGGAGGCTGTAACCTCGCACCCTTACAAAGAGAAAGGGCTTCGCATGGTCTGCTTTATGGCAGCACCGATTTGCAGACCAGCAGGAAAGGTTATGAAGGTTATGTTCCTTGCACATGCCCGGCCTTGCCGTTTTCGACACGAGCTCTTGGCCAACATCCAGCGCATTCGTGGTAGTGGTGGCCCCGGCATCCCAGAGGAAGGAGCTGTGCGTGGGCAGGTGGGCTGGTGTTCCGAGTATCCAGAGAGGGGCCGGGATGTGCAGGGAAGGGGCCGCAGCGCCTTTCTTCTGGCACAGAGGAGTGATCCGACGCCTGCTTCGCATCTCCCATCGGCAGCTCCTTTCCCTGCAGGCTCTTGCGAAGATGGAGAGCTGGTGCCACCTTGTGCACAGCAGCAGCCCTGCCTCCCGCCCGGAGGAAAGCAGGGCCAGAGCTGCCTCTCCTCCAGCAGCCTCTCCCTCTCTGCAGAGGGGACAGAAGGCACCAGGAGGCAGAAGTGATGGGTAACAGGCTGGCTAAGGGATGCTCAGCCACTTTTCCTCCTGGCCGAGAGGCTTTCGGAGCTGAGTCGGAGTGGCAAAGCCGGTGGGGGACAGGCATGATGGGCTAAAAAGCTGTGGGTGAGAGAATCTGTTGGAACATCACTTCTGGTTGTTGCTGTAAATGGCAGAGCAGAGAAGTGGCTCTCGCCACCAAGAAAGCGACGCTGGACTGGCAGAAGGAGGCAGAATTGCTTCCCCCACCCACAATGAAATTTAATTCAAGCCACAGCCTTGAAAGTGAACTCGTAGCTCAGCACCTGCCCAGGTCCAGGATACTGAATCGTTCATCGGCGGTTCAGTGTCAGAAACCCCACCTGGGAGGCCAAACCGCTGGGTAGTTAATCAGCCCCTGTTAATCAGCTGCCTGCAGCAGCCCTCGCCTCTGATCCCAGATCCTGGCAGAGGCCGTGGTGTCCCCAAGGAGAAGTGGCAGTAGTGCCATCCTGCGGTCACCCGGGCCTTTGCAAGGGCCAGGGAGGCTTTGTCCCGCTATTGTTTCCTCTGCTTCTGCAGAGGTTTTATCTTGGGTTGTGTCTTTGTGAAAAGGGTGATAAAAGTTTAAACAGGTACTGCCTGCTGAAGCTGGGCAGCAGCTGGCGGTGGGGTCACTTGGAGGGTCATGAGAGCAGCCCGTGGAAACGGTCCCTGCGCTCTCCTAGTCCTACATCCGCGCTGCAAACTGCACGGGGAGAGCTGCTCTGAACCACAGCCTGGCTCTGCAGGGCTCATACTGAGTCCCTTACCCGCTGGTAGCAAAATTCTGGCAGCCCAGGCTGGGCAAGCTGTGCTACAGGTGGGGTGAATTGTTCTGATAGCCGAAAAAAACTCCTCTTCCCTCCCTAGCGAGCAGGACAGGCAGAGCTCCGGGTCCCGGAGTGAGTGCTTTGAGTCCTTCCCTGTCTGGCTCTAGAAGTCCCCATGGCATGTCCTTTTTGTGGACAAAAAGCTGCGAATAAAGCTGTATAATACATATCTATAATCCTGTACACATCAGATTATCACTGTTTTCCTCTATTTCTGCAAACATACCCGGGAAAGTGTGCAGTTCATCAAAAAGGAGCTATTAGGAGGTGGAAGAAAATAGTCCCCCTGGGTTGTCCCCTGGGGGTATTATACCTTGGTAATGCTGTGATTTGGTTTTGAGCTGTCTTGGGACAAAGCAGGTGAGGAACTAATCCCAAATAGGATTATTTCCATAGCATTGATGAAGGTGCATCCCATTTCTACCTTTCTGGGAAAAAAAAGACCCCTCGAATTTGAACACTTCTATGGGGATGCTTCAACTTTGTCCTTACATGAGGATGACAAGCCTGGGCTTTTCTAGACAGGGCGCTCTGTTGTTGCCACTCAAACGGTGGTACCTTTGCAGGTCTCTGTGGTGACACAGACAAACCCCTTGGGCTTAGGAAGAGGCATGAAGATGGTTGGGCTTTTCCAGTCTCCTGGGGGAAGTAGATGTGTGATGCCACCTTCTCCTTGTGGCACCTTCTGCTTAAGGCTGGAGGGACCAGTGCTGTCTTGGGTCTCCTGCTAAGTGCTTCTCCAATATCTTCCCTAGGCAGGAATTTCTCCTTACCACGTTGTTCAGTGCTTCTCTGTCCTTTCCACCCAAAAGCTCTTTTCCTAATACCTGAATCCTTTCTGCTGCTTTACACAGCTATGCAAATTGTGTGGTTCCCTCCCCTTACGGCAGCCTTTTATGCACTTGACTGTTACCATCTTTCCCCTAACCTCTTCTCTTAGATTTACCCACCCATATCATCAAACCTTCCCTCGAGAAGGGGCCTCTGCCCAGATTTGTTTCTCCTTATCGTATTTGCAAGCAATCCCTGTATTTCTCGACGTAGCTTGAACCCGAGGCCTCCCTGGCACAGGCGGTGGGGTGACGAGACAGCTCCGTCTGCCATGTGGTGATTTGAGAGCAAATATATGTGTTTTTTAACCTGTCCTTAATGCCTGGCTTTTATAGGATGATGCAGTCGTAGTTATTCCCTGAGCAGTTGTCATATAAATGAGGAGTGGAGAGTGGTGCTTTGTGTACATCTACAAGGAGAGGGTGCTCAGAGGGTTGAAGGTAAATCTTCCTCCTCACCCCAGTTTGGACCCAGCCGTGCTTTCCCCTGTGACGGGGAAACTGCGTAGCTCTCCTGAGAGCGGGGGAACCATACAGGGGAAATAAGATGTTAATTTGTTCTCTGTGGTGACTCCATCATGGAACAGCCTGATGCAGACCCACGGCTGCAAAGCCTAGCTGGTATTCCCCGAGGCTTTTCCATCAGGGATCTGGACTTGACTCCACTAAAGCCGTGACTGGCACAGGGGTACGTCTGAGCTTGGGTCTCCTTTGAATGAGAAGGAGGTGGTGCCTGGGACCGGAGCTGACTTGGTGGTGGTGGTGCTGTGCTTGCCCTGTGACTAGTGGTGGTGCTCTGGGGGCTTTTGTCATCTACCCAGCCTGCAGGACCTCCTGGAAGAGGTGGCCCCAGCTGGACCCTGAGCAAAGCGAGCCTCAGAGCCAGCTGGGATCACCGGCAGCCAAGGCTAAGGAGCTGCCTTTGGCGCAGAAGCAGGACAGTATCCCTGAGAATGTGGGATCCCCCCACTGAGCAGCAAATGGAGGAGGCAGGCTGGGGGCAGTTTTATGGATACAGGCAGGGCTCTGTGCAACAGGCCTCTGCTCCCAGGCGTTTGAGCCTTGACTTACCGAAACAAACAGGGGTCAGTATAGGAGCAGAAAACATGCACAGTGAAGCCATGGGTGGCCCCATCACCACCTTTCTTCTTTTCCATCCGCCAGCTGTAGCTGAGCTGACTCTTGCTGGCTCGTGCGCTTCTCTCCCTTCGTTTCAGACTGGGGCGAAAGGCTCATTGCCGTGCAGTGCCCCCAGAGCCCAGGGGCCCGTGACCGTGCCTGGTGGGGTGTGTGTGAACCAGCCCCCCTTGGCCGTGCTGCACACAGCGGGCAGCACATTTGGGGCGTCCCTCCTGCGGAACCCCAGCTGCAGGCTGGGAATAGGGACCGCTATTGCTGGGCATGCTGGAGCAATACATGTGGTTGCACTGGAGAGGGCTTTGTGTGGGGGAAGAGGGTTACATCTAAGTGATCTAACCTCCTAAATCCCCTCTTGGCTAAGGAGAAGGGGGCACATTGGAAGCCCAAGGGAGGAGAGACCATTAGGGAATTTAGGCAGTCCTGTTTGCTGGGGAGTCTGCGCAACTCCCTCCCCTGCAAAGCTGGAGAGGGATCTGGTCCAGGACAAGCATCTGGCTTGCACCGTCTTGGCACGATTGATCTTGGTTCTCAATCCCCTTCGTGACCCAGTCTGGGGACCAGGCCCGGTGTGGTCCATCAGGCCCCACGCATCGCAGCCCCCCCCCCCCTCGCCCCATTACCTGCATTCCTTCAGAGCTGTACTTGGCATCTTGGTGGCCCCTGGAGGGAGCCAGCAGCTTTCCTGCTGCACTGCAGATCACCTCGGAGTGACTTGCTCCCTTCTGCCTCTTAATGCCAGGCTCAGGTTTACTGGGGTTTGGCTCCCTGCACTCAGTTTCTTATCCCTCACTACCCGCTTTGGAAGAACCAAGGACTTGTTCAAGAGCGGAACTGCCCCGTGGCTGGAAATCTGCCCCCCGCAGGGCTGCGTGGAAGAGATCAGGGTGGTAGGGGTGTCCCTTCCCCCGGCAGTGCATCCCATCACTGCATAGCCCCTGACTTATGGTGGGGGCAAACGAGGTCAAAATGTGTCCTGTGGCCTTGGAGCGCTTGATGGACGTGGGAGCAAGCAGGTCTCCGACACCTTGGTACTTGTGCTGATCTACTGGGAAAGAGGGAGGGGAAAAAATCCAGCTTCTCTTAAGGATCTCTGTGCCTCTAGGGCCCTCCTGATGAAGCTGGGCCCTCCTGCACCTTGCAGCCTCTTGCCCTGTGAGCTTCTGCAGTTACACAGTACCTGGCCTTGCTGGAGCAACGCTCAGGATCAGGTCGGCAGGAGAGGAACGGGTTGCTGCACCGCTCGATGTGGCCATATGGGCATCGCGTGCTTCCTCACTCCTGCCTCTTGCCAGGGTTGGAGGCATGACCCGTTCTCAACTGCTTGGTGCTGCGACGCGTCTGCTGCCGAACAGCCTCAAGAGCAAGGGCAGCTACCTTCCTCACCACCGCGCTGCTGTCCTCCGAGGCCCGCGTCCTCTGCTTCTTCCCTTGCCTCGTCCCGCTTCCCCCAGGAGCCCTACCTCAAAGTGCCCGCTTTTCACAGGCGAGCGTGAAATCAAGCGATCCCACAAATTACAGCAAGGTTTTTCTTTTCCCCCTCTCCTAAACAAGGCCAGTGCTCTGCTGCCGACATCTGCGTTGCAGACAAGGTCGCGTGTCCCACGTCAAACACTGCAGGGATGGAGGATGGAGATGTCTGTGGACTCGGTTCCTTGGACAGACGCAATGCTGATAAAAGTGGAACAGAGATGAAGAGGGGAGGGGGTGGAGAGATTTGTGTGTATGCGGCTGAATCCAGCTATATGGCTTTTGGCTGCCAAATAATTAAATCTTCCCTTGCCCAAGCACAGCTCTCGGGAGGCTCAGAACTCGGGGCTCAGCGTGTCTTTAGGAAGCTGAAAACACGAGTCTTACAACAGAGATTTATTGAGGTCTAGAGCCTAACCTGAGAACCGACGTGGGCTACTGCAGTCTTGCTGGAGACCGCAAAAGGGGACGCGTCCCACCTTGCAGGCTGCAGTGACAGAGCCCGACGGGGACAGAGGTGGCACTGGGAGCTGCGTTGCTGCAGCCCCTCGCCTTGCCGGACCTTTCTTTTTTGGGAAAAAAGGCTCATAATTTAGTTCTGTGAATAGCTGAGTTGCGAAGGAGCCATGAGGGTGGTCAGGCAGGACGGGACCATGGACCCGTGTTGCGGCTCTGCAGCGCAGCGGGGGCCGCATGGCCGAGCCCCCGCGCAAGGGAGGAGTGGTGCAGGGACGTGGGAGCAGGGTGTGCGGGGGGCAACGTCAAAAATAAAACCACAAAAAGCAAGTAAAAAATAAAGCGAAAAGCACACACCCCTTTCCCCTCCCCCAAATCCTCCAAAGGGATGCTTTTTCAGGGAGTTTCTGAACGGCATGGTGGAGCCCAGGGCTCCTTTCATAGCACCGGGAAGGAGAGAGAGGGGGGGTCCTTTGCTCTGGGGGGGTCCTTTTGCATGGGA
>VXBO01000345.1:78338-102228 GCA_013400135.1 Rhinoptilus africanus
CTGCCTGTCCCTGTCCCTGCCCTGCCTGCCCCTGTCCCCTCACCAGCCCCACAGCTACCGGCCTCTGCCCTGGCCCCGGTGGCCCTGGGGACAGCAGGAGGTGGATTTGGAGGGAGGGTGGGTGCAGTTTGGGATGGGTAGAGCCCACCCCGGCCATCAAGCATTTGGGGGAAGGAGGAGGCGAACTGGCAGGTTGGGGTTTCCAGGGGATCCGGCCTCTCCCATCACCCATAAAAAGGTGCTGGGGCATTTGCATCCCGGAGGCTTTTTCCTCTGAGCCAGCACCAAGTGGCAACCAGCTGGTGTGTCCCCAGAGTGACAGCCTTGGGTGTCACAGCTACTGGCCCGGTGACCTGCTCCCAGCTCTCTCCCCCTAAGACCCTCCGTGTTTGTCCTTCCCGAGACGTGTGCGCTCGCCGAACCGGCAGCGCGACGCAGGGAACGCTGCAGCATCAGCTGTGGCCCTTCCCCGGTGGCTGCACAGCCCCGTGCGGACCCAGCGCCGGGCAGAAGGCGGGCAGCAAGGGAAACAGCCAGAGATTATTTTATTATTAATTTTTTTTTACAATATATGCTTTGCAATTAGACACGTCCAATGGATTATTTCTCTACCTCTGCCTTTGATCTTTTGAAAACTAGACAGCTTTATAAATAGCGTTCCTCTATTTTCAGCCATTTTGCATTTCTTGTACAATTAATGTACAGCAGCAATCCGTTTCTCTTCTCCTTCTTCTTCCAATTCTTTCCAGAACAAACAGGCACTCCCATCCACACTGTCCCAGTGAGATTTATTTCTTCTTTCTCCTTGTGTCATCACCGACACACTAGAATAAGTACAAAAAATGTATTTTGCTGGACAGTTTTGAGAAAATTGTGGACGAGGTGTAAACCCAAAGCCCCGACCTTACTACACAAGATCTGTAGCTATTATTAATTTGTAAACCCAGCAAAACTTACATACAGAAATGGATGCTTTACGCTAATTATTTAGTAAAGATTTTTGTTTCAGCAGTGAAGCAAATCTCTGGAGTTTCTGCATTTGTTTTGCACTTAAAAAGAACTTGGTGCAAATGTAATCAGCACATTAAAGAGCATCTTTCATTAGAGAACAGGGAGCGGGGAGGAAGTCTGTCCCACCCGTCTTCATGCCATCTACCAGGTGACCTTGGAGCAGCTTGTGCCTGCACTCCCTGTCCTTCCCTGCCTTTCCCCGGCGTGCTCCTGCCCTCCCTATTTTTGCCCTGCCCTGCCCTGTCCTGCTTGTCCCTGCCCTGTCCTTGCTCTGCCTGTCCCTGTCCTGCCTGTCCCTGCCTGTCCTTGTCCTGCCTGTCCCTGCCTGTCCCTGCCTGTCCCTGCCTGCACCACTGGTCCAGCATGGAGCAGGGATGCTCCTGGGCAGGAGCAGTGCCGGGGCTCAGTGAGGGGTGCTGGTAAGGATGTGCTCACGGCCGGCTCTGCCCCACATGCCCTGCCAAGGGCAGGAATGGAGTGGGGGGGACAGCGGGCAGGGAGAGCCCCCGGCCGGCTCAGCCCCAACATCCCNATTATCATTATTATTATCCCTCTTCTCCCCTCCCCATTGCCAAATTTCCCAGCCTCTCCCAAGACGCTCGGGGAAAATCTGCAGGGTTAAAGCCCTTTCCCTGGCTTTGCTGCTGGGGATGTGGCCCGTTGCCTCCAGAGCTGGAGGTGGCAGGGGGTGGGGGGGAGAGGGATGGGGATCCACGCCAGACTCTCCGGCACCGAGGGGACCTCTGCTTCTCGTTTTGTGGAGGTGGTAAAAGGCAAAGTTTTTATAGGAGAGAAGATGGGTTGGGGAGGTTTAGGTGATCTTGGGTGGTTTCTATCCAAGTCGCTCCTTTGTTGCATAAAAATAAAGGACAGAAAAGGTGGCCCCTCCTCTTGCTCTGCACACAGGCGGGAGGAGGGGGGCAGCTGGGGAGGTGGCCGGGGCAGGGAGCCCGTGGAGGACCTGCCCGCAGAGACGTCAGGTCCAGGCTCCTGCAGTGCCAGCAGGGACAGATTAGTTGAACGTCACCCTCTCCGGCACTGAAACCTTTCTTTATCACTTCCAGCTTTGCCTCTCACCCTGCTGGGCTTGTCCCACCCTGTCCCCCTGGCCATCTATACCCTGCCTGTCCCCCAAAAACATCTCTCCATGTTCCCTCAGCAAAAGATGAGCAGAGACCGTGTCCTGCTTCTTCCTCTTCTTGCTCTCTCTTTCCCTTGCCTTGGTCTCTGCTCCTCCTTGACTTCTCTTGGGCAGCCCTTGCTCTCCCTCCCTCTGCAAACCCTTTCTGTGAGCAAGCCGTTCTCGGGGGGCACGGAGGCGAAAATCCAGCTGGAGATGAAAAAATCCACCGGCTTGGCTATTTCTACCCCTAAAGCTCATCCTTCAGCGAGACACGAGACAGACAGACATCGTAAAGGCATTTTCTCCCACAACATAAGCCATGAATCTTCAGTCCTCAGGGCAGAGACCATTTCATATGGTGCGTGTTTGTGTAGATTCAGCACAAGGCGGGGACCACACTGTTATTTCACCAATATTCCACTCTCCTGACTCCTACAGTGCCACTGTTTCATCTTTACTAGCGACACATATATTTTTACATCCCTTTTTTTTTTCTTCACACACATCTGTCTGACTTGCTCTTTGGGGTTTATAGTTTTAGACATATTGTTTGTTATTCAATAGTATTAATAACGGGTATCATCCTGCTATGGTAATTAAATAATTGCAGAACTCCTTCCAGTTTGGTCAGCCAGAATGCCCCATATGGCAGAAATATACCTTATAATGCACAGAACTAACATGTACATATCAGGACGTTAAATGTGAGCTTTAGCTGTCTATAAACTTAAATATGTGCATTTCTTACCCAGGCAGATTCTCCATAGACCCATAAAGCAAGTGATACAGTGATCTGCTCTTAAGATGCTTTAAGAGCTTGGAGAAATTTGTTAAGAGTGCTACTTCTGTAGGCTCTTGTTCCCACGAATCGGTGATGAGATTCATTGTTTGCCTTTACATCCACTTCTCTGGGCTCTCCCAAGCTCGGGGTAGCCTCTTGTTGGAAACAGGGCACCCATTTGTGGCACTGTTTTTTGTGAGATGCTGCTGAAAAGGGATCGTTACGAAAGATCCCCGTGCAAACTGGTCCCTGTGCTGGCCTGATCCACCCCTCACCTGCCCAGGAGTCACTCTGTCGGGGGCAGACGACTGGACCAACGCACACCCCCGCTGGTGCCGCACGTGGATGTTAAACTCACAAAGCAGTGGGGCCCAGCCTGCCTGAGAAAGCATCTCCCCACTCACCCATCCTTCACTGACTCCCCACTTGGCAGCAGATGGGGTTTCATTGTGGCCATAGGATTTCCCAAGGCTCAGGGAGGCTGGCGTCCGTAGAGACCCTTCGCTGCACTGAGTCACGGCCATTTCCGCATGCCAAGTGAATTTTTCTTCCCCTCAAATAAAGAGAGGCTGAAGATTGTGGGAAGAAAATCAAAGATATCAAAGGTCTGAAGGGTTTTTTCCATGCCTGAAGATCTGTGTTAGGTTTAGCTGGGGTAGCCAGCGCTCTGCATCCCTGCGTGTCCCCACCACCCTTCTGACGAAGGGAGGTGGGTTGAATTTACAGCCTCTCCAGTTTGCTGTGTCCCCATGACATGACAGTTCCAGTCCAGTAGAAAGTTCATTATTTTTTGGCCTGAGTTCATTCTTGGATTTTTTTTTTCCCATCAGATTCTGTTGTTCTCTCTGTTTGTGATAACTGACTCGTGTCTTAGCAGAGCCAGATCCTGAGCGGTGCGGAGTTGACCATGGCCATCGCTCATGAACTCTCAGAATGAGCAGCTCAATGCAGTGGCCACCAAAACCAATCCCTTTCACCCTGCTGTCCCTTAGCTCAGACCACGGTCATAGCAAACCCAAGGACAAGATTAAAAAGCTCGCAGAAGTAACGGTAGACCCCAGTGAAGTCTGCAGAGCTACACCAGCTTCTGGGAGTTAAGGGACGAAGGTGACACAGGGACCACACCAGTATCTCTGGGGCGTTTGATCCAAAGACTGAAAGCTTCTGAACAGGATACAAATGGAAAGGTGACGGTTATCAGTGTTTTTAATATCATGATGATATAAACCTTTAAAAGGTTAAGAAGTAAGTGATTGATTGGAGTCAGAAGAAATAGTAAAGGAAAAGAGAAGTTCAGTTACAAAGAGATGAATTACTATTTTTTTTCCCTTTACTCTCTCCTCTCTGTGTCTGAAGGACAAGCTTTGTCCACACACCAAAGTTTAGTAAACTTTGGACAAAAATCCTATGGAAGTGAACCATGAAATTATAAAAATACAAATGGAACTGGTGACTGTTTGCCAACTATTCCTTTTTAAAATTTTATTTTATTGTGCACATTTTCATCAAATCTAATTTCTACACTTGAATACGCAAACCCCGATTTCAGTGAGGTGTCTGTGCCCGGGAATGATCAAGCCTTGAAGATATTTCAAAATTCCTCTGTAGGAATTTGTATGACCTGGTGAAATGGTTTTAAAAGCCAGCGGTAGGAAAATGAAAACAAACTGTTGATGGCCTAGAACATATATATAGAGAGAATCAGATGATATAGCTACAAGGTCATAAACACTTGGAATATTAAAATAAATAGCAGAACTCTTGAGTTAATGAAAAGCCAGTTAGGCCAATAAACATCTAAAAGAACACATATGAACAAACATCCATCTTTCAGTTCATCGAATGCGTGCTGTTTACAGCTTTAACAGATTTTAGGGCCAGTTCCTGTTGGAGTGGGCAGTAAACAAGTGACTCAGATGGTCACGGAACTGGCTGAATTTCTCAGCCATGTATAAGAGAGTCCAACAACAGGCATCCCAGGCTAGTTGCTGAGCATCCCCGAAAATGGAGAGATACCGTACGCTCCTGGGGATGCAATATGTGTGTGGCAATATTCATAGACCTGACACCCTACGCACAGCCTAAGCTAATGGGTTGCATACAAAGGAGACATGAGTATGTGACAAAAGAGAGTTCAGCACCAACCCTGAAGGCAGAGCTTGAAATCTCTTCTGCGCCGTTAATATCCAGCGCTGGCCTAGGGGCTGGAGCCTTCTGCACGGCATAAGTCTGAGCCTGTGTGTTCAGATAGTAGCAGGTCAGTCAAGAATATCTCTTGTTCCTTACTTTATTCTGCTCCAGCCTCCCACCGCACATGTTTTTTACCCAACACAGAGCTCGTAGCCAGGTTCAGTAGTCACCCCTGCCGGACCGTGTCCATCCCAGCCACTTTGCGCTCCATCAAGGGGTGATCTGTGAGTTGCCCAGAGCCTTGAATTTCACCCCGAGTACCCGCGGGGAAGGGAGGAAGCCTGCAGCTTGCATTTTAAATGCTGAAAACATATTTTAAGGGCTCTGCTTCTGTCTGTTCTCCAGTTCCTGAGAAAAACTCAGCTAAGGAAAGATTTTGGTAGAAACCCAAAACTGACATTCGCCTGCCTTTTCCAGGTAATGCATATGCATGCATGCAAAACTCAGGCATTGGTTGTTTCTGCCTCAGGATTAAGAGCTATGGCATGAACAGAAATAGAAGCCCATCTTTACAAAATTGCTTTTAAAAATTCCATATGCCGGTTGCAGACCCTGCAAAGATGTAGAGCTTGAGGAGTGGTAAGGAGATGGGGCTGCCAGCCAGGAACATGAGCAATGAGCTCAGCTTCCCGGCAGGTCCGTTCTTTGTCTTTGGGTCATTTCTCCTTCCCCAGCCTGTTTCTTCCTTCTCTGGAAGCGGGGAGGTTAATGCTAAGTATTTATTTGTCTCTCAGAATAGTCCTCAACAGGGACACTTTGTTTGTGACCCCACATTTGCCCAAATATCCCAAATTCCTTTGAACGGACCTATAGGTTTGGCATGTACGAGAAATACAGGGATGGCTCTCAAAACTGCTACTTAAAGCCCAGGTGGGTTTTAGGGGGTCAGTGGCCCACCAGAGCACCAGGAGTTATGCCTGAAGAAGACACGTAGGATAGCTTCTTGAAATAGAGTAAAAAAAAGAGATTATTTTGGAAGAGAAGTGCCCTAAACCCCTCTGCCATTTAGCCAAAAAAGCAGCCCTGACTTTGGTTGTTGTTAGGAAAACAGCAAACCAAGTCCCGGTTGTTCTCCATCCCGCTCTGAATGACTTCGGCGCAGAATAAATCTTTTTCTGCTTTTAAAATAAATGAGAGCGCTTCACAGTGCCAGGACCACTTAAATTTACAGTGAAATAACGCCAGGAAACGAGTCGGGCTCCAATCTGTATTCTCAGTGGTTTCCTTCAGCTGAGGAACAGCAAGTTACGCTCCGGCCGGTGGCTGGGTGGTGGGTGTCCAGCCCCGCCGCCCTGCCAGCCTGATTTGAATGTAAAAGCAGAAGCCGAAGGAGCAGAAGATGCAGCCTTGCTTTCCCGGGAAGCTGCAAACGGAGGGTCCTCATCAAGGTCACCCCCTGCAAGAGGCTTTTCCCTTCCCCAGGATGCTGAAGGGGACGGAGAGCGGGGCCGGGCGGCTGCTCCCATCTGCCTCCCCCCACTCTTTGTTTGTCAGAAAAGATGAACCTTCCTGGGAACGCTGCAAGCAGCGCCACGGCACAGGAAATACTCGGCAGCTAAAAGGTTTATGATTTTTGTCAGGTGCAATCGGAAAAAAACCCACAACCCAACACCAAAAATCCAACCGCATGAACTAAACAAGCCGTAGGAACCTTGAAGATAAAATATTGAAATTATTCAGGGAGGGGGATAGGTCGAATTTACCATCAGGAGACTGGGAATAGTGGAATGATTTTCTCCTGCCCTTCCCTGAGTGGTGTTGCGATATTCTGGAGTATGCATTTTTCCTCTTTCCAGGCGTCTATCACAGAAAAGAATTCTTTGGGTTGGTTTAGGATGTTTGGGAATTGCCATTTTATTTCCCTTCAGAGCTCCTATTGGATATCTCAGGAGACTTCCCGTTGATTTTCCTAGCCCTTCATTAATCCATTTGATTTAGTTTTGTTTTAAGGAAAAAATGAGGAGTTTCCTGCTTATTTCTAGTAAAATTCTCCAGTCTGCTTTTGTAGCTGCTGCGGCTTTATTTTTGAAAACTCGGCTTTTAATCTGAGAAAACATTTTGAACATTTTAGCAGGGAAATTTGCATGAGCTTTAAAGGTGTTTGCACGATCCTTAATAGCAGAAGTTTTATATTTCCCAGAACTTTCATGCTGCATAAAGTCAATGAAAGGAAATGGTCTTAGGGAGGAGTAATTGAAAATACCCTCTGGAGAAACAATTTGAGCCAGGTTTAGTCTTTTTTGAAAGATTTTGGCTTTCCGAGATCTGGGTTGGAGCCTCCTTCTCCTGTGATTAACTGGGGCATCGCTGTTGTCTCGGTGGAAATATGAACTAGTGCCTTTTTGTTAAAGCCTTTTGAAGTCAGTTCAGAGGATGAATGCCCAGACCCAAATTGCTAACGTGAAGCTGTGCAGTCCTGGAAAAAAACATTAGAAATGCTGTTAGCAGGCAGCTAAGAGAGCGAATACCTGTCCATGAGCCTCCTTGAACAAAGATAGGTGAGCGGTACAAAAATATGACCGCACATAAATTGAGCATGAGGTTAGGATTTTTTTTTTTATTATTTTCTGTATTTATGTTTTCAGACTTGGAGCTCAAAAAATGTTTTGAAGTTTCTGTGTCAATTGTGAGCAGGCTCAGCAAACCCCCGAGTTCCAGCAGGATGCGGTCTTGTCCTTTGGGCAGATAAAGTGGCAAAGAGAAAATAGCGGCTGAGGAAGTTTTACATCATTAAGGGATGAAAGGAAGATGAACATGAAAAAGGTTTTTCACTCTCTTCCTTCTCTCCTTCCTTGCATTGGGATGATTTCTATTTATTTATGGATGTCGAAGAAAATAGCTTCCTTATTTTATCTCTAACAACAACAAAAAAACACCACAAAAACCAAACAGAAATTAGAACTGATTTGAGCTAAGAAATCAGCATTTGAAAACTCAGCTGAACTTGCCCATTCTCCGCCCCCCGTCATTATTCTGCATAAACTGGATCCATTTTTCCCCCTGCAATCAGCTGGGAAGGAGACCTTCCACTGATTTCGACAGCAGCAAGCTAGAACATGTTAGATTTAAATTTGTGAACCCTCAGCTGTGCTACCCAGGCATGTCAGCCTGTCTTAATACTTTATTTCAGGTTATTATATTAACCAAATTCAATGATATGCTATATCAAAATTGCATTACATGCTATCTCTGTGTTTGGAGCCATCGCACCGCGTACGCGCTGGCATTCCTTCTCCCTGTGTGCGTGAGCAAGCGTATGTCAGCTATTTCTCTAAATCCACTTTGAGTGCGCTACAATTTTAATTCTTCAAGAAAAAAACCCCATGGAACAACAACTTACCCAACCCAGATATTTCTTAGATTGTGAAAACAGATTCTCACAGATTTGTATCTCAAATAACGGAGAGGGAAAGAGGAAACGCTGTGGGGTTGGGTATAGGCTGTCAGACATTACAGCAAACAGCACTAAGGGACACCTCAGGCAAAAGAGAACCCAAATTAGTGACCTATATTAGGAATAAACCGGTCATGCACCGCAAACATGATTCTGTAATTAAAACCCTCCCCGGTCCAGGCACAATTGATGCAGAGCGTATGCGTCGAGGCACACAAAGCAAAACAGCTTCACTGGGAGAGTTAACTTTTTAAATCTAGTTCTGATGAAACGTCGGAAATACGAGCTGGAATATATCGGGGAGCGTCAGTTCTTTATAGCCCTGAGACGCAGGGCTCGGGCTCACTCGTGGCTGCGAGGCAGGAAAAGCAAGGAAGGGAAGAAATACGAACCGTGCCCAAACACGGAGCTTAATCTCTCTATTATTTAGAGACAGAGAGTCCGCTGCTGCACACCAACCTCTCCCGGCTTCAGATATGTACCCCGGCTTAGAAACCTTCTCTTTCTGAACTTGGGCTAATTCTGCAGAGCTTGGTTTTGGCTTTGGGCGCAAACCCGGGCTTTGCTCGCCTCTGCTGGAGGTGGATTCCGGCACGGCCGGGGCTGCTCTGACACCAGGCGCCTTTGCTGAGTCAGGCTGTGCAGCACTGCTGCATCTGCTGGGAACGCACACACGCACAAAAAAAAAAAAAGAAAAAAAAAGGAAAAAGTGCGTTTTTAACTGTTTCATGCATGAGGTCATACTGCAGCGACCAGCCACGCTGCGATGGCTCCGGTCACTCCAGGAGCTGGCTCTGGGGAGTCTTTTCTTCTCCAACAGACGGTTTAACCCTTTCAGCTTTCTGACAGCTGAATAAATAGGCAAATGAAGCAGGGCTTAATCTAGTGTCCACCCCCTCCAAAGGCCTTGCGCTAAAGAACTTAAAGGAACTAATTGCTTCTGTAGTGCGATTGCTGCTCTGCGACTGCTGAAAGACTCCTGGAGGAGGTTTGCCTTCAGTCTGTGCTCTAGGTGCCGGCCTTATTTTGTTAGAATTTACTATATTTCCATATTAAAACAGCCAGGCTGGGGTGGAGGTGGCGGGGCGGGGAGGGAAATGGAAGAAGAAAAGGAAAAGAAAAAGAGAGACTCATTAAAACTGCATCATGTCACTGGCTGAACTTCCCATCCCTCCACTTCCCCCTTCAATCAGCAGCAGGGATAACAATTAGATGTGATGGCTATTCCTAACAGGCGGCAGTTAGCGCTGGCTAAAGCCGAAGAACNTGACCCGGGAGGATAAAATATCCTGTTTTCATTGGTTCAAATGAACCATTAGGGAGAGAGTAATTTGTTGACCTTTTTGCTGCCTTATCATGAGATGAACAGTCTTAACATGGGCTTCACGTTTGCCTTAACCCCACCGTAAATCATAGAAGAGTCGATTTTTTTTTTTTTCCTCTTGTCAAAAAATATATATAAATAACAACCAGCAGNCCGGTTCCTCTCCCGGCTCAGCATCAGCAAGTGGCTGCAGCCCCCCATCCTGCCCCCGCAGCCCAGGGACCCCCGGCCGGGGTGGCAGCGACACTCAGCATCACTCAGCCAGAAAATTTGGTATTAGGAGTGGGAGAAAAGGTCACCTTGGAGGATCAGAGATAGAGAGTTAAAAGAAAGGGGCTGGGAGTGGGAGAGAGGGAGGAGGTCTGGGGGGAGGCTGGGGAGNGGAGGATAAAATATCCTGTTTTCATTGGTTCAAATGAACCATTAGGGAGAGAGTAATTTGTTGACCTTTTTGCTGCCTTATCATGAGATGAACAGTCTTAACATGGGCTTCACGTTTGCCTTTACCCCACCGTAAATCATAGAAGAGTCTATTTTTTTTTTTTTCCTCTTGGCAAAATATATATATATAAATAACAACCAGCAGGAAACCAGCTTGTATTTTGCGATGATGTAGCACAGGTCGGGTAGATATGTGCGTTGGTCGGACTCTGCGGATGGCACCCCCTGCCTCCCTTATTCGTTTTTGTTCTCTTTTGGCTAAGCAAGTGGGACCCGGGGCTGTGCAAAGGCTCTGCTTCCTTTGGGAATTAAAACTGGAGGACAGTGATTTTCCTCTTATTTCCATCAGCCTGGCTTGGCAGTAGTTCCAGTGAAGTCAGTTTACACTCTCCTAAAGCCGGTCTCTTTCCCCAGCTCCTGCAGATAGTCTGGCATGATTTTGGCCTACGAAAGGCAGGACCGACATGAGGGTTTGGTTGAAATGACAGTTTTAGAGTTCGCCGTGGACCTTCCATGCAAGGTTGCCATCTGTGCAAGGAAATCGAGCTCGCGGAGTTTGGAATGTGTCAGCTTGCTGGGGGTGTACCCAGGGGCTGCTCGGCACTCAGATCCTCCGAAGGGCTGCCTTTTCTTGGTTTTCACTCTAAACCTTGATTTGCAAACTTTGGCGGCTTCACAAAAGTCTGGACCCTGAACGCCACCGGCGGATAGACCCAATGTATTGCAGTAGACCCAAGTATTTTTAAAAAGCATTGGAAAATGTCTGTTTTGGCATAGGAAGAGACCACCAAAAAGCTTTCCCTACAGGCAGGTTGGGTTTGGAGTATCAGCCCTGGGTTTTTTTGCATTTGCTGTGCAGTAGCTGTTAGGGATGAGGTGGGATCCTGCCAGACAATTCCTGCACTTTGAGGAAATTCAGCCTCAGCTGCAACTCCTTTAGCGGCGGCTCCGTCCAGCTGAGCCAGTTCAATGGTTCCAATCTGGCTACAGCGGGTTGTTCAACTTCGCTCGTGATATTTTGTTGTCTCTCTCTGGCACACCAGGGAAACCGTGCCACTTTCACACTGAAAAAATTGACCAACTCCAAATAGAAAATTACTTGAAATTATAGGATAGCCATGATTTTTTTGCTTTGCGACACAGGTATGTTTTGTGCTTCCGTTGAGTCTCTTATTATTGGAAATTTAGATACGGAGCAGAAGCATCTGGCCTTCAAAGAACTCTGAAATTGCCATGGGATGTTATGATAATGCTGCTTTTATGTGACTGATCTTTTCCATTTGTCCTCTGCTCTCTAGGTAACAGCTTGGAAAATGTCACCTTTTCGTAGGTAAAGAGAATGCTGTTCTGTGTAGGGTTTGTGATATGAACTTTTATTATAATCATTCTACATGAGATGCAGATCTTGAAGCAGCCAGCAAATTCTTGTCAAATGAACCCAAATCAGGAAGGTCAAATGTTCTCATGGAGAATGCGAGATAAGGACGACTCCTGTGCCTGTTCTTGAATATAGCATCTTCTTTGATTGTTGAGAAAGATATTTAAAATTACTTCTAGCAGCAGGCTGGGTAACAATATACCCGTGTGTGCCAGGCTAAAAATAACCGTTGGAACTGCATTTGTACTACGCTGTGAAGTATGTGATCGCTGGGAGAGATTTCAAAACTTACTTTCTTTTTCGCTTTCCGTCTTACATTGATTACACTTTTCCTACATATCCCTAACATATTGCATATCAGGTTTTCTTCCTCAATTGCAAGTTCACCTTGGGGTTTGGAAGGTGTTGCCAGATTTTTAGTGGTAGCGCAGCTATGATGGAGGTGGATTTTATTACATTAAGAGTATGAAGAAGTTACTGCTAAAATAAATTATAACCCAAAGAACAAACACATAGAAACAGGGTTTTATAAAACCCTATAGCAATGGTATAGAACCGGTAGTTTAACCAAAAATCAGTGAAAAATCAATTATAGAGCTTTATTTTAAACCTGTTCCTATGCAGTGCTTGCAAAGTAAACATTACAACGTGCTGTAATATGAAAGCAAAAAAATGTATTAGCTAATCCAGCTTCTAAACCGAAGTGGAAAGTTAATGAAACGTGTGTTATAAGTGAAAAAAAAGAAAATGCAGAGGAAATGAAGGGGGGGAAAATCCCTTCTAACAAGCTTTCTTTTCTGTTTTTCTTTAAGCTGATGGCATCCTTGTATTGAGCGCGGAGTAAGAGAGCGAGAGAGAATGCGTGTGTGTGTGGTGGGAAGGATCACTCCTCCTTGGCTCCTAAACAGGGGATTTCATCCTTCTTCATGCAGTCCCAGCACAGCAGGACTCCTGCTAAGGGACAGGGACATCGAGGGCTCAGGATACTGCCGTGGTAAAAGCCACCGATGGTTCCAAGGACATGTAGGTTTTATGATCAAGGCTGTGGCCAAGTTTCCTCTAGCAGTGCAGGTGTATCCCGAGGGAGTCTGGAGCTGTGCAAATCTGTGGTGGGATGGGGATGAGAAGCCGGGTCTCTGAAGTCCCAGGGTGTTTTAAACCCGCGGCACGATCCCATCCTGTTCGTCTGCTCTCAGTGGAGCACCGTCACCCCAGGAGAAAGCAGGCTGGAAGTTTATGCAAAGGTGGAACTGAAGCTCAGTGGAAGCTGGGGCAGTTGGTGCCTTTGGAATATCTCCATCCAACACCCCTCGCCCCATCTGGTGTGCGTGTGCCTGCCGGGTGTGCTTACCTGCCGAGGGCACACAAAGGTACTTACTGTTGTGGGTGCTAATCGTTATGTGGCTTTCATTTCCTCCATGTTTCTCAAAAAAAGCCTCAGTAACATGCCTATATAAAGAGAATTTTATTTCCAAATGGCTGTGAAATTCACGGTTGAAAACTTTTTTTATTAAGCACCCCAAAATTATGTTGCAAATACAGACTATTAACAGCAAAAGGACAGTATGACACATTGCTGGGTTGCCCAACAGAGGAGAGGAAACGTTGGTGTGCCTGTTTGCCGTTGAGGAAACTGAGGCATAAACTGTGGTGGTGTAGGGCAAAAGCCTAAATTAGGATGAGGACGGGGACCTTGTGGAGGAGGTCCACCATCCTTCCCACCGGGGCTGCCGGCATTACGGGATCAGATCCTTTTCTGGACCCTAACAAGCATCTGAAGGTGGCTGCTCACACCTTTCCTCCTAAAATGTAGCTAAAAAATGAATTCCAGCTTTCATGAAACCCAAAAGGGACAGGAGTGAGGCCGGATCCATCCACCCCCTTCCCAGTCTCTGTATTTATCTGCCTGCGGAATATGCTGGGCGGTGGCTGGCAGAAGCTATATTTCGATAACAAGAATGAAATGAACATGTGTACACAGTTGTTTTCCCTGACTGGGGTCTGTGTAGTTCTTCCGGAAGGTTAATAAATGGTATGCAAATCCTCTTAAATGGCCGTGTTTACACCAGAGCTTAGTGGCTCCAGCCATGTCCTCTACTTTTAACTCCCTAAGTTTTAGTGCAAAAGGAATGTGCTTCCCCACGCTCTTTAGAGCTCTCCCAGGTTTTGTTCCTGCTTTTGTTCAGCTATCTGTTCTTGGGATCATAAAGGACGTCACCAGAGGGGAAAAAAAAAAGCTAAATTTGCCTTATCGAGGAAAAAAAAAAGAAAAGAAAAAAAAGATGTTTTGCTTAAAGACAGGAGGCTACTGTAGTGTAAGATGAATGATTAATAAGGATAAGAAAAACCTAGTTCAACAGGGCAAATGCTCAATAACAGCTCGTTTAATCATCGGCAGATTAGCTGCAAACGCGAAGTGTCTGCTGCAGCACTGTGTTGACTCGTGCTGTAAAGTGTTGGCTATTTCTCTAATGACAGCGTAACCTTTCATTGTGCATTTATTTTAAAATCCGATCCGTAAATGTTGGAGCGTTTGAACCTTCTTTTTTTTTTTTCTTCCTGGCTTCTCCTGCCCTCAATGAATTTTACAACACGGGAACACGCTGTGAGTTGTGTCACCTTTACAAATATTGCCGGCCTGGAGTTGTGTCTTTGGAGGAGAATCAGATTTCGTAAGGTACGGGCTCAGCTTTGGCAACCGCCGACTTCTCTCTCCTGATTCCATTCTCTGGCAGCGCCGATGCTGTCCTTGTGTAATTGTCCTTACGAGAACCAAGCGCACCATAACAAGCGCGGCTCTTTGCTACCATGAGGAGAGTTGACAAGCTTTGAGAAAGACGTTGAAGTAAGATCTTCTCTTGAGCGATATAATCATCGCAAAACAGAGGATCTGATTCACAAAGGTGCTTTTCAAAAATGTAATTATTTCTCTTGCTAATTGTCCACAGGGTCATTTGTTGTATACAGATTGTATTTATTATTTGCTCGTGACGAATGTCTTACTAATGGGTGGGGGGCACTTTGAGGAGAGGTCTGAGCAGCTCTCCAGGATGGTGATTTGTGTTTGCAGCTTTCCAAACCGGGGGAGATGGTCAATGGCACCACCCCAGGGCTCAGGTTTGCAAGGCCAAACAAGGCAGGATCTCCCACTCCCTTTCGTAGGGAAGGGGCTGTTTCCCCCCATCATCTAAGAAGTCCTCTGCACATCCTTCAGCCTCAATTTGCCTTGCTTAAGTGTGGGCAACCACATCTAGGTTAGTGTGGGACACGAATAAAGGTACTGGCATAAAAAAAGAAGGTTTTGGCCAAATAAAGGTGCAGAACTGGTGACTGAGTTAGACCTAAGATTAACAGAGACCACTGGGCTGGGCTGGGCAGGAATGTATTCGTTATTCACAGTGGCCTCCGTGAGCAAGCCCTGGCTGCTATTTGTCACATCTGTTGTGGGACTGGGCACTTCAGCATCGTGGCATCGCCCCCCACGTGCAGGTAAGTTCTGTGATGACAGGATAAGCAAGTGGCAATTTCCCTGAGAACACATAAACCTTTGGTTTCTGCTCAAACTCACAGCGCAAAGAAAAACCCTGTTTGAAAAAGGCTGGGTGAGCAGCAGTGCAAATGTTCTTAATACTAGTTTGCAGTAACGTTAATAACGATTCTCTTTTGCATTAGTATTTTTGCTAAACATCATCATCATCCAGAGTTTTCAAATAGCAGGGAGTGTTCATCGATAAAGCGTGCTTCTGAACCAAGCTCACCCTTCTGCCCCTCCTCGGATGCGTTTGACCAGCTCTCCCGGCCACCGCGCTTTCTCTCGCATTGTAATTCTGCAGATCGCCTGTCACATTGCCGGAGAGAGAGAAACAAAGCAGTGTGTAGAGGAATTTGATCATTTGAGCTGGTTTTAAGCTCATTTCAATTAACTTGGTAAACTATTGGAGATAAGCTGCCCCTGCCTGGAGTCACCTTCACTGATAGTCAGTAGTGGATGTGAGATACATGAAGTTCACCACAGATTCAAATTTATCCCCAATAACGATACAGCGATGAGAGGCTGATAATGCGCACACTGTCATTATCTTTAGCACTTTATATATATATTTGGCTTCCATGGCAGAAATGTTCTCGTGGCTGTTGTAAGTGAGGCATCACCTGTGTAACAGATTTTCTGACGCTTCCACTTGCTTCTCAAATTCAGAGGAAGAGGTGTGAGCGCGATGGGCTCCGAAGGTGGTGGGAAGACGGAGGAAGACACAGGAGAATCGCAGTAGCTATCGGAAGGTCTTACGCACACTTGGAAGCATTTGCCTTCCCTGTTTGCAGGTGGGACTGTATCACAAAATAATCTGGTTTTTAGGCGCGTGACAGCATTACTGCCCAGCAGGACAGGGCTTTCCAGAGCACGCAATGGCCGTAAGAGCAGGAGTGCCTGCGCTACGGACACTGGCATCTGCAGAAACCAGTCCTGGCAGCCACCTGGGTCTGAAGGGGCTTCAGCGTAAGCAGCTCCCTAGAAATCAAAGCCAACGTGAACATGGGTGTCAGGAGTTTCAGGGGTACGCTGTTTCCTAGAGCTTGACTGCAAGCCCTGAATAAAAGGTTGAACTTCCTTACAGCCCACTGCAGCCAAATACCTGCTTTTTTAAGCCACTCCGCAAGGAAGCTGTGCCTCAGTGAGTATCAGCTAGTTAGAGGCCCCCAAGCACTGGCACTTTTACAGATGATCTCTATTTTAGAGATGAACGCTCGTGACAAGATGCAATTATGTTTAGAAGAGACAGGTGATCAGGGACTCAAACTTTGCATAGGAAAGACGGGTTTGGCATAGGAAATACGGAGTGATACTGAGGTTTCTTCTTTGGCTGTTGGTTACAAGCGCAGGAGTGATGTTATCAAGATATTAACTGAGTATCCAGAGAGGGAACATTCACTCTACTGTGCACACTGAGCTCGTGTTGTATTTTCCATCCTATTCAGGACTTTAAAAACCACCAAAATATATAACGAAACTGCCAGAATTAGTTTAATTAGCAGTTCTTTTTTCTGACACAAATCTTTTCTTTTTTATTTGAGAGGAAAAATCTAGGTACATACTCCTTTTTTCCCTCGGACTGATGTTTGGTTCAGTATAAGAGATTTGGCTGGTGCTGGCTTCCAAAGAAGCAGCGATCGTGGGGCAGGGATCATGGAGCGTTGCTGGGCACTGGGAAAAGCAGCTTTGCTGTCCCCCAGCTGGCATGGGGAACATAGCCCAGCTGTACAGAAAGTATGGAAAAAATTCTATGGATGACGCCAGGGAGTTTTTGGTGCACTTTTTCTGGTCTCTTCTGCAAAGCACTTGGACTGTGTCCTCTATTATGTGTGTGTTTTCTGTGTTTCTCTGATACCAGACCCATGCTATTAACTGTTGGGTCCTCTCTGCTGAGGAGCGGGGAGGGTGATCAATAACCAATATGTATTTCATAAACGCTTAGCCAAGGTCAGTAAAACAAACGCAGGAACAGCCACACAGTCCCCTCTCGCTAAGTCCATAGGGCTCTAGGGAATATTCAGTGCTATTGGGGTGCAGGTGTTATTTCTGCTTCCCTGTTTTAATTCAGTCGGTCCCTGAAGAATCCTTATGTGCTTTGGAGACCTTCTGGCCACACCTTTTATCAGCTAACACTACCCATCTGCGGCACTGCGCTGGCCTTTCGCGTGACCCATCTTCTGTGTGACCTTGATTTTGCCCTGCCACTAATCTGTAGAGCCGGTTCTGGCCCCTCAACTGTTTAACCCTTCAGTGTTGTAGTTCTGCTTTTTCTTGCACCACAATGGAAGGAGAAAACCAGCTGTACCAGCAGCTCCTGCTGCTACAGCCACGTCCAGAACCAAGGGAGGCAGGTGGACACGTTTAGCTAACGAGTTTTGCTGGAGCATTTGGGCCAGGCTTGCAAACAGACCCCGAAGGTCATTTGAAACACTTGGGTGTGATGCTGGGCGCCTTGCACAGGTGGTACCGCTCACAGTAAGTGGTGCAGAGAAGTTTATAAGGTCAGTAAGAGGAGGCACCCCTTCTTCTCTCTCATCCTTGAACCACTCAGCTCTTTGTGCTTATGAAGCCTGAAGGTAACAGCTCTGTCTTTAATTCTTTTTATCTTAAACTGTTCTCTATAGAAATGCTTTGTCGGACTAGCTCTCCAGGTATTGGAGTAGCCAAAATATGGATTGAATATTTGGACTGGTTTGGTTATTTGAGAACCTGCCATCCTAAATAAGGGAGAGTGTATCTGTGGGGTGGTGATTAGGCCGTGGTGCTGCTCTGCTCAGATTAAAAGCCCCGTTTCTCTCCCTGTCAGACACTGTAAGGAAGGAACTTCATCTCTGTAAACCATCCAGTTTAAGTATTTGAACACTAAGTGGAAGTTTCTGGTGATCAAAGTAATTTCCTTGAATAATGTATTCATACATAAACCTGAAAGAAATGTCATAATTGCAATAAGGTATCTCTGGGGAGTTTGGTTATCATGATATAATCACATCCCCGGAGAGCGAGAGGCACGAGGCATAGCCTTGTGCTTAATAACACCCCAAGGGTGTGATTATCTCATAGCAATCGCACCCTCATTGTGCCATGTGGCCTGAAGAGCTGCAACAGGGATGGAAAGCCACAAAATTTAAGTGGAGGCAACAAAAACATGGAAACCTTGGGTATTTGGACACTGATTTCTGCATTTTTTTAGATAAAAAGAAAACAGCTAGGAACAGTGTGGTAAACAGCAGAGTGAAGCTGTTTTCTTGCAGAGCAAGAAAGAAAGGGATGCAGTATCTGTCCTCAGCCATCTGCTATGCCTTGTCCTGCCTTCCCTCTTTTATTTATTTATTTTTTTTTAATCCACCAAGTTGAATTAATGTGGTCGGGCTCGTTCTGACGCGGCGCGGATCTGACAGTGCGTTGGCAAAGTGGCACGCTGCCTGCGGTACCTGGGCACGGGAGGCAGATTGCTGCCTTCTATGGAGAAAAGCAGGAGGGGTGGAGGATGGGGGAGCTGAGCGGCTCTGCACTAAACCACCCTCTCCCCATCCTGCTCTCCTCCGGCTCCAGGGCAGTGGGAGAAGGGAGGGCAGGAGGCCGGTGCCTCTGTGGGCCGGGCGGTTGGGATGCTGCCGTGCCCTGAAACCCACGGACCTCTCTCAGTGTGGATCTGCCGGCGTGTTTCTATGTTGGATATAGAGGAGAGTTTTGCCTGCAACAGCCCGATGTGGCTTAAAGTTCTTGTGTGCATCCTCTCCGTTTGTTTCCGTGGGGGTGCGATGCGAAGGAAGGGTGTTAATAGGGTATTTGCTCCTTGCCCGGTGCCATGGATGCTCCCGGTCCACAGATGCAGAGCACGTTATCAGACCTTCGGATGCTGCTGCTGAGACTGCTCTGAACAGCCTCGGCAATAGGATGTGGATGGGACAATTGGGTGCAATGTTGAAAGGAAATCACTGAGGTTTGGTTGTGTTTAACTGTAAGGGCAAGAGGAAAGAGTAATGAATTCCCAGCCCAACCCTATTGCTTTGGAGGGAGTCTGCTCACGCTGCTTTTGGAATGATTTCTGAGATCCACTCCCACATCTTTTCCTGAAATGAAGCCCTGAAGGTGTGCTGCGCTTATCAGGAAAAAGGACAGTCAGAAATGCAAAAAAAAAAAGTGATTTGTGGTAGATATTTTGCCTAATTCTCAGGCACAGCTCATCTAAAATGTAACTGTATGGGCCTGCTGCTGCAGAATTTGATTGGAGCCATATACTATTTATGAGGGAGAGTAACACCTTGCTTTAAGTCTTATTTTTTTTGTCCCTGTGATTGAAAAGAGACAAAATTTGACCCCTTTTTTGATAATGTAGGAATAAACCAGTTGCCTAAACCTAAAAGAGGTTTATGGCTTTTTCCTCCCTGCTCCCCCTGCCCCAGCTCAAGGCGCACAACCTTTGTGTGCAAAGAGGCACGTCCTGCGTTCACAGGATGCTGCAGAAAATACATCATGTTTATAGCTGTTAAAAAAACAATAAATCTGTTGTTTGGATCTATTGTGTGCTCTCTAAGCTTTGCAACATCAGAGTTGTTTGTGAGAGAAATCATTAATTTAATTTTTTTACTGAAATCTGGGTGGTGGTTATGGATAGAAGGATATTTCATTGTGTGCCTTATAGCTTGCAATGACTTGCAGATGTGGGTAGGAAGCAAGAGAAGGGCCAAAATTCCAGCAGTGCCACAGCGCAGTGTTTCTGGCCCACTTTGTAATAAAATTATCATTGTTTTCTGTAGCTCGGTCCTCCCTGACTTAGTGTCTAGTCCTTGCTTTACTCCGCTTTTAGTGGCTGCAGTGGAGAGGGAGGATTTTTGGTAGCTGATGAAGCACACCTTGAGTTGTCTGCAGTGGCAAGTCTGCGTATTCCCAGTTGAAAACTGTGTGTTGGGTGTGTTTGGGATCAGTCGGCACTTGTTTCGGGCACTCAATTCGGAAGGCAAGGGCTGCCAGTCCCCCCAAGCAGGGTGCCGTGCTCCCCTCCGCATCCCTGCTTCCCTGTCCTTCTCCATGACTGTGAGCCTGGGGAGTTTTTCAGACACTTTTCCTTCGTTTGTGAGATTTTTCACGTGTTTCACAGGGCTGACAAAAGGTTGGTAACAGACTTTGTGATACCCCACTGTCTTGGCCGGTATCAGAGCAGACCCCTCGAGACGGGCAGAGAAGGTGTTTCTCTTCCAAATAGTTACTTCCGCATTTTGGGGACTGGGGACCCTCTTCTAGAAACTCTCAATTTGGATTTGGGAAGAACACTCCATGAACAAATCTAATGAAAAATCCTGGAGCGAGAGAGAGAGAGAGGAAAAGAAACTAAAACAAATGCGAGAGGTTTGTTGCTTATTGCCTAGTCAGCTTATTAGATTTCTTCTACAATGTTTATTTTAAATCTGAAAGCCCCCAAGGTGTAACTAGCATGCTTTATGTTTTTATAGAGTCTAGGCAATTTCCACAAATTGAAAAATTATTTTAAGCTTTCAGAACACATCAGGATGATGAAATGAGTAAATTCTGTCTATTTTTTGATGACATTTTCTCATTCTTGTGCATGGTAGGCTTATTTTTGTTTACTGTTGGATGATGTCAACGAGTTCTGAGATGGGTTGGTCGTTGTTAAAATAACAAAATGGATATTTGGTCTGAGGGGAAAACAGCATGTGGATGCCGATCCAGCACACAGGGAAGCGGGGGAACGGCTGGTCAGGCTGACCGCTCTCGACAATGTCTCTTTAAGAAAGCTCTGTATTCTCTCGCAATGTTAAAGTTGCTAAGGTAACTGTGCATTTTTTTAGAGCACAGCAAAGTAAATAGGTACATGACCTGTATAAATTCTCGGTGCATAAATTACTGGAGCCCTCAAGCCAGAGTAACTTATACACTTCCTTATTTCCAAATGACTTTTTAGCTCCTCTGCATGTCTAACGCATCAGAATTTGATGTGCACAGCTCAAGCTGCAAAACGTCCATGGGAAAACCTGGGGCGCTGCAGTCTCCTGTGGTTTTGGTGCAAAGAGGAGCCAGGATGGTTTAATGGGTTGTAATGGGAGGAGAGGGAGCGTGGCTGGGTGGTCTCTGCCCCTCCAGACCTGCACCCCAGCAAGTCTCACCAACTCATTTCTGTGGGGAAGGGTTGGCAAGAACCTCGTGTTTGGTGGGCAAAGAAGCTGGGGCTTTTGCTGGAAGCTTGTCTTCTGACTGCCGCTTTACCTGATGGCGCACCTGGGTGCAATTGCAGTTCCAGGGGTTGTTTGGAATAGGCTGGCTGGGCCGGGAATAAGTTCAGGGTACCTTAGAGAGTCCTATGGCATGTGCGTGGGTCTAGTCTGCATCTCTCTCTGCATGGTACCTCCGGGGAGCTCCTTGGGTTGCAGGAGGCCAGACTGGCTTAGAAAAACTGAAGTTGAACAGCTTGGATGCCAAATTCTACAACCCGCATCCTTGTCCTTTGTCCTCTTTCGCTATTGTATTTTTGCAGCATCCCTGAACACAGCGTTGCTGGAGGGGATAACGCGGCGGGGTTAATTTTATGCCTGTGCACACTGTTGCTGTGTGTGTGCAAGCAAATCGTGTGCGTGGCTTCAGAGCGGTGTGGGATGTTTGGGTCCTGCTGTCTCACCATAAAAGGTGTCACGCTCCTGATCGGGATTTCTTGTACAGAAATACGGGCATATGCGCAGCGTAACACATGTACAGTGGTTTTTTTCAAGCTGTGTTAGGGCTGTTGCACATATGCTGCAAAAATAGCTTGACCACTTGCAGCAAACCCAAATGTGCCAAAACGATGCGTAGGGGCCACTTGTCTGGGGTTCCTGGGTGTCCACGTGGTCAAAATCTTCATAGTCCATCCAGACAAAGTGTGCTGAAAGAGGTCATGGATGGGGGCGTTTTGGGGCAAGACAGCCTGATCTTGGTGGGATTTACTGCTGATATCAATTAGGAGGCGATATGATCTTTTTTTCTAGAAATATCTGCTTGCTAACATCAGACTACCCACATGTGCCTAGCAACATCCAGAACATGGCTCCGCGGTGAGGTCATGGACCACCGCGGGGAACGCAGGACTGGCAGTGCCAGTTCCACAGGCTCCTTGTCAACAATACCATCTGCTGGATGGATCACTGCTTGGAAAGGGATGGCAGGACGTGGCATCTGACCATGACTTGCAAAACTTATTTTCATACTTACCTGTGGATACGGAAGGGCCCCTGTACAAAGAAATGCTTTGGGAAGGTGGGAGCTTACCCCCACACCCCGTTAATGTCTGTGATACCAGTTCATAGGGATCCGACTGAGACTACCTGGGTCTCCAAAGGGGAATCAGTTTGTGCTGAAACAGTCCTGGGGAATGTCAGGTTGGAGAAATAATTTAACTTGCTCCTTTTCTTTGGTTCCTTTCTTCTTACTCAGCCAGAGGAATATATCTCCGGAGACTTCTCGTATAGGAGGATGTGAGCAGCCCAGCGCTGACAGACCCAAGCGATGTCTGAAGGCAGGGGATCTCCAGAGGCCTTTGGAGGGCTGCTCCTCCCCAAGCACCACAGCTTGGTGCCTGGGCATGTTTGCTCTTGCTGAGGACACGCAGGGTCCCAAATCAGGTCTTTTATGCTCCGGCTGCTGGTTCTTCCTTAATGTGATGTGGTTTTATGGCGATGGTGGTCACCTGCCAGAGGCTGGGGGGAAATGACCTGAGAGCACATCCCAGCAGAGGAACTGGGAGCTCAATTTTGGGCATTGAAATAGGTCAGGAGTTTAAGTAGAAACCATCTTAGCAACAGGAGGTTGAAGGATCTGCTGTGGGGAGAAGACTGATACCACAACTGGACTGATTCGGTGTTCGCTCACATTGTTATACATTGCCTTATTTTTAAAGCAGAAATAAGTTGTTCTGAAAAAGTCCCATCTGCTGTAGCAGGGATGGAGCCGGTAGGTTCTGGTACAATTATACTGAGACTCAGTGGAAAATATTGGAGAAGTTAAGCAGAGATTTTTTTTTTTTTCAAGCAAACCATCAGGAGGTGGGAACACTCCTTCCCTCGGCTCTCAAGGAGAGCTGCTGTCTTATGACTCCTTGCTGCAATGAAAAGTTATTTCCCTTCTTCAGGGCAGGAGCTCTGCAACCGGATTACTTGAAATCAAGCAGGAGAATTCAGCAGGCGATGTGTTGCTTTCTCCCCAAACCCTGCGGGCTGGTTCCCAGTCCCGTGGCACCGTCGGTGGGTCTCCCATGGGCGGTGGGTGACAAAGCTGTCCCCTGGGTCTGTACAAGCGGGGGCGTGTGCAGAATTTTTTTTTTTTTGCTTTAAAAATGGTGCACTATTTTCAGGAGGAGATGGAGCGGGCTGGCGCGGGGCCAGCGGCAGCCCTCTCCTTGCCAGGAAGCCAGATGCATGGTCACATTGCCTGGCTCTCCCTGGCAAGGCTGGGAAAGCTTCAGCAGGTGTGATCAAACAGCATGAGGAGCCGCAGGTCCAGAGCAGCCTGCCTCCGAGGTGCCGCTCCATCCCTCCTCACGCCGCGGAAGCCCCTGGACGGCAAATGTCGCTGCCTTAAACCAAAAAAAATAAAAGTCCTTGGTGGGCGTCTCTCCTCCGTGGTGAGACCGGTGCGTCGTCCGTTGGGTTTGCACACTATGGCTTTGGAGCATGGAGCAGCAGAGGGATGAAAAGGCTCTTTTTTTTCCCCGCCCCCCCCCCCCACA
>VXBO01000345.1:102235-122847 GCA_013400135.1 Rhinoptilus africanus
CCCCCCCCCTCAAAGCCTTCCACCTCCTCAGCAATGTTGCGGAGAGAGCAGAGACTCACAGTCAGCAGACTGCAGTGACAGATGGCAGGTCATAAGCCCTCTCGCTAATCTAACACTGCAAAAGAAAATAGGGCTGGGGGTGATTCAGCTGCTAGGCCTCAAAGCGGGAGGATGACGGGATAGCGTGCTCCTCTGACATGTCCTTGAAGGATGCCGCGTCCCCCAGGACCGCGGGAACAAAAGTAAAGTGACGATGGAGCAAAAATCTGTTTGCAGAATAAGGCAAATTTTGCTAAAAATGGATAATGTGGCTCAGAGTCATTCTGAGTAATTGGATTTCTATTAGCGAGATGCAAATATTACTAACAGAATTCTGTAGCAGGAATAATTTGTGCTCTGGATCTGGAGCTACCCGGGCACCGTCGTCTTCCCATCCTTAATTGTCCACTGACCAGAGCTGTCTGCACCCCTAAACGTATTTATCTATCAAGCTGTCTCTTTGTATGTGCGGATCTGAAAGCAAGCTGAATCCATTTAATTCAGCACAGCATTCTGGAAACATTCATGTGGCAAGAGGAATTTCTTGGCATTTATAAGCTGCGACTTGCATTTAAAACTAATATATTTTTTTTTTCCCCAAGGAAGAATACAGGCTGCATCCTGAGCCGCCTGCTCCTGCTGGCAAGCGCCCATCTTTCTGAAGTGGCAAAGCTTGTGACACCATGTTGGAGGCCAACGTCAGAGACTGTCGGTTGCCTCCATCCTACCATGAAATCGGTTCATGGTCGGGAGACGAGCGTTACTGATTCGCAGGAAAAACCTTGCAGGGGGCATGGAGAAGGAGGCGGCCGATGCTACGGATGCTTCGGGGCTGGATGGCCCTGGTGAAACCAGTGGGGCTCTTCCCTATGGGAGGCCACTTAGTAACGAGGGGACAAATCAGGCCTCTGAGTGTCTGGGAGTAGGGACTGTGGGCCAAGGTTGTAACTATAAAGCGCTGTAGCTCTGCTGAAATGGAGAGTGCTATGGCCATTGTGGTCCTGTCTACTGACTCCGCAGCGGCAGTATACATGCCCTGCTTCACGATAGCTGTTGGGGCAGGTACCGCTGGTCCTGCTCGTTCCCTACTGGTATCGCCCTAAAAAACGGGGGGAAAAAAAAGAAAGAAAATCAGTTTGTTTGAAAACCGAATCATCAAGAGAGCATTATAAGGAATTTAAAAAATGAAAATGTCTTTTCAGTGGAATAAGTACCTCTACATGATGCTCGTCGTATTTTCTGGGGAAAAAAAAAACCCTTTGCAAAAGATTATTTTTAAAAAGTGTTATGGGGTTTTTCAAGCTACAATGCAATTGTTTTTAACTGAAACATTTCAGTTGTTGCCCCCGAACACTTTTTTAAAAGTTTTCAGTCTTGAAAACATTTTAAAGTGATAGGAAATCAGGAAGTTCCACAAAATCGTTTTGTTGGAGAAGAAACACTTGTGGGCTGGTACCAGTTCTGACATCAGTTCTGGTTTTTAACTTAGTAACAAGCTTGAACTAGCAGAGTTGCAGAGAGCTTTCTTCTGGTTGTTCCTGGCTCCTGTTGGCTTTCTTCTTGGAGGATGAAGGAAAAAGACTTTAGAGAGAAGATGCCTCCCACTGGCATGCTTCTGTATCCAGGTATTGTTATAATGGGGGAAAAAGGGATATAGAGACGGAAAAGATTCTTGTCACCGTGCAGAACTAGAACATAAAAAACCCATGGTATTGAAAAACAGAACATAACATTGAAATGATGCTGGCTCTTCAAACCTGTAGGAATATTGTCAGTGCTGGAATGGCCCAAGCTCGTGCTATTTTGAAGGTCTGTCCTGAAGTTTGTCTTTGTGCAGAGTTGAACTGGCTTTGCATAAAGTAGTGATGTTTGAAAAGTACCAGGAAACTGTGTGCTTCTATTTCAGTGATGTTGAAGCAAATATAAATGTTCACGTGAAGGTTTGGGGTGAAACTAAAGCTCCATGGTGTGCGAAGGCAATCCATCAGGAGGTCAAGTGAGGAGAGAAGAGCTGGCTCGTTGTTTTTTTTGTCCTTGAAGTTAAACTCTTTGGCAGCCTCATATAGTGAAAGTAGAGGAAGGGGATCATGTGCCTGCCAAGGACCAGCTTCTCTATCGTTTGGGTGCAAAATGAGTGATGTCACCATACTGGAAAATAACTGTGCGTGGGAGCGGAGGGAAAGGTCTGAGAGGACAGAGCTGCCCGCAGCTCCAGGAGGGCTTCCAAGTTGTGCAACCCTATTTCATACCCACGATCAATCCCTTCCAAGGATCCTGCACTACATCGCTAATGACCTGCTCATTGATCTGATGGCAAAGGTCCATTTAAAGGTGCAAAAACCCCCAACAGATGACTAAATGTAACTATTCTTATGACTGCTTCTTGGAGAAGATTTAGCCTTTCTGAAATCCAATATTGATCAACCTTTGTACCTGAGAGCTATAGAAATCCAGCCCTTTACTAACTGCTCTGGCCTTTGCGTTGTAGTTTGATCCTGGGAGGAGATACCTTAGAAAAAGATTTCACAAAGGTTTTTTTTTCTAGCCAGATGGCAGCAAGGATGACTGAGGTGGGCAAGGAGGGTGTTTTGCTCAGTGAAGACCTTCTTTGAAAGAAGGTACAATTCTGATGAGTAAATGCCATCACGTGACGTATTTTCTTAATGTTAGTGATGGGGGGCCTTTGGTTTATCTAACCAGGGGCAAGGTTTTGCTGAGAACCTGTTGTGTTGTTTGGGAATCGTAAGAGGGTGAGCACGAGCTATTTCCAGCTGCTCAAAAATCCAGAAGATTGGTTTTGGTTATGGCTTAGTTTGTTTTCTGGAAAATTAGGTGCTTCCCACCGCCATCACAACTGAAAATCTGACCTGAGAAAATAAGCGCAGATGCCAAAGGTAAATCCGTGTCCTTTGGCATGCTTGCTTGGCTGTTGGAATAGTGAAATAAATAGGATAAATATAGAGTTTTACTGGAAAATAAAGCAAATATACAAGAGAGATGAACAAAAAAGGTGTTAAATGCAGGGTCCTGTTTTCAGAGTCCCTCTAGTGTAACCGAGATGCTGGAGGTGGAAGAGCTGCTGGCTTCAGTTATGTGATGATAATAATAAGTAGTAGAAGTAGTGGCAAAGCTGAAGGAGGGAGCTTGGGCGAGGGAACTCTCGCTGTGTAAGTCGGTTTGTGTAATTCCCACAGCTCTCCTTATCTCCCTGTGCCTTTGGTTGGCGTATCAGCCAGACAAAGAGCTTAACGCAACTTGGCATAGTGGCGGGGGAAATTGTTTAAAATTTCCAGCAACTGGAACAATTAAGTAAGCTTTCGAACGAGGGAGAAGAGTTGTCCCCTTAGGATTCCTATCACTGAAGGATAACATTTCCAGGCTTTGTCCAGCAAGAGATGTCACTTCATTTACAGCGATCTTCACAATGTTGAGGTATATTGGATATTGGTTATTATATGCGAGGGACTATTGGGAATCATCTCGGCTGGGCTAATTGTTCCTGGGTTCAGGGCTGATGGAATTTTAATTTCAGTGGTGGTGGCTGGAGAAGTTTCCCAGCATTATAGAAGATGATGGAAAAAGCCATGTTATTTTAGAAGTAATAGCAAAGTCCCTGATTAAGGGAATTTATTAAGACTTCAGTCAAATGCATCCCTGAATAAGAGACCTTCATGCACTGGGATTTCCTGCTGTCAGCTGCCCTTCTGGGATGGAGATGGGATGGGAAAGTAGCATCTTCTACAAGAGATGACTGTCGCAAGGGCTTGGTTCCCCAACAGTCATGTTGACATCATTCTTCAGTGTTTGTTTTTATAGCTTGCAAAAAAAAAAAAAAGAAAAAATGGCATTGCCCTATTTTGTGTCATTGCTGATCTTACATTCTTTCTCGGGTGCTTCTCTTCCCTTCCGCTTCTTTTCCTTATTGAAAGCGCACTGAGGATGTGTCATGCCTTCACAACCCGCTCCCTTTGGATGGGGGGGGAAAAAAGGGAAAAGGGGTGAGGGGAGAAGCAGCGAAATGACTCTGTGGTACTGTATAAATAGTTGCTTTATTATCATAAAAAAAATTGCACTCGAAAGATTTTTAGGATCAAAACATACCACAGAAAATGTAAAACAAAATTAAAATGAAGTCAGTATTCACATTGTCAGCAGTTATTTTGTCACTGCAAAGCATCTCCTCAAAGGAATATTGTGCAGCACAGCAGCAACCGAATGAAGCAAGCAGCTCCGGCGTTTACTTAAAAGGGAAGTGCAGGGACATCTTCAAACCGCAGTAATGGATCCCTGGGGTTTCTCTAAAGTCTGATAGTGGCACTGACATTTCCTGTGAAGTTGGAGGCTGGCAGGTTGTTAAAACTTCCTGGTTTTTAACTGCATCAAGTGTTGCTGTAGTTTGTTGAACGTATAAAATCACTTCTCCACCTCCTCCTTTTTTTTTTTTTTAAAAAAAATCCAGATATCAATAAAGAACTTGAGAGAGGAAAACACTATAATTATAGCCAAAAAGCTGGCACAATGCCTGCTGTATAAACCCGTTATTTTGGTAGCATAGAATTTGGTACTGGAATAATTCTCTGGGTGGAAACTTGGCAAACATGATCTGAGCCTGTGAGCTAATCTTTTCTTTTTCCTCCTGTAATAACATTTTTTTCCTTCTCTACAGATTTAGCCATTTCAAAATTGTGCATCCTATTACCGAGATTGTGTATGCACAAATGACCTATGTTATGGGTCTCTGGGGTGATGTGAATGTAGACAGGAGATCTGCATGTTAGATTAAAACCCCTTTGCTGGAAAATTGGTACCCTGTAGATTCAAATACAATTAGCCTTGATCTGAACTGCTGCCACGGTGGGAACCGGCTATAGCTAAGGGGGACAGCAGAGGAGCGGGGCCTGGGAGACCCTGGGCAGTGTCTGGGGATCAGGATTTTGGTTTGCTGTGTGATGGGGAACGTTTCTGGTTCGCCTCCTCACTATTTCAGCCTGGGTAGCCTTGCAGCTATTCGTGTACTGGAGCTCGCCGGTCTTGAAGTAAATGCTTAAATACTTGTCTAGATTTGAGGATCTGGGTCTTTGGTGAAATGGGGATTGTTATATCTCCATAGCATTGTAAGAGGCCTCACAAACCATGCACAAATAGCAGGCTTTATTGTTAGCCCTTATTTTTAAGAGAGCTGAGACACCAGAACACCTCTGTGAAACCGTAAAGAGCTCTGATAACGCAGGGCTCTAGTAACAATTTTTTCATTTTGACCTACATCTTCAATTTTTAAAGAACGGTACGCTTGCCTCCACTCGCAGGTTCTGGGAGCTGCAGATGCTTCAGGAAGAGAGCGAGGCTTGCATTGAAATTCATGTCAGCCTGCCATAAACATCTTTCTAAATGAATATAATAAGATCAAATCTATTACTGCCGTTGTCGCTCCGTCCGGAGTGCCTGGCTGCTCTGGTAGCAGAGAGACTGTCCGATGTGTTGTGACCACCTCGGTGGGAGCCCAGGGGGCAAAACTGGCCCGTTGGTGCTTCAAAACTGCGGTGTAATTAGTTCCACTTCCCTGCAGCAAAAAGGGGGGGGGACTGCAGCCGCCTTTGAAATCTTCTTACCAGAAAGTGGGATGTGCAGTTTGCTGATGTGCTAATTTTCAGAGAAATCAGTCCCTCAATGAGAGATTTTTGTTTGTGGGCTTGGTGAAAAAAAAAAAAAACCACTAAAAAATAGTGCTGTTGAAATGGGCTGAGACCAGAGATGCTCCGTAGCTGTTTGTGCTTGCTTTGGGTGGTCAGCAAACCTTCCTGTAGGTTTTAACTTTTTCACCTGGAGACACAAGTGTTTTTCCTCCACTCTGTGCGTGGGGTTGACTTTGGGGTTTTTTGGCCTTTCTCCCAAGGTGGTCCTGAATGCGATTTGCTGCAGGGTGCCTTGGTGTGGGTATGTGGGAGCAGCATTGGTGCTGGCCATCAGCCCCCTGCGTATTACCTTGTTCTGTATTAAAGCTAAGCGTGAGTCAAGATGAAGAACCTAACATTGAAGGCATCTAGCTGTTTGCATCCTGTGTTTAAAAAGAAGCTGTTTTTTCGCTAGTATTAATTGCTATGTCACCACTGGAGTCAATGAACCTTTAGTGCTTTGCATCAGCCAGAGATTGTCCCTCTGGGGTGGTCACCCTTGAATCTTGCTGACTGCTAAAGGCAATGCTCCACGTGCTTGGGTTGAAGTCAGTGGATAAGCCATAGGAGATCTTGAGGCAGGAGCAACACTTTAAATAACTCAGTTTACCTGTTTGAAAAGTTATGGGCAGTTCTGCTTGACAAGGGAGGAAAAATCTTTGCAAATGGGAGGATGGTGCTGAAGATTGTGGTGACGCAGGAGCGACAAGCCAGATCCAAAACACCACCGAGCTTACGGAAAAGCTACTGTTCCTGCTGGGGGACTTTGGATCGGGCTGACTCCTGCCTGCAGGATGACATGGCTGCAATCGCATGCTGCTCTTCCCCTTAAAGATGCTGAAGTGATGGAAGCCAGTGCAGAAGCAGGTGCCGACCTGAGCAAGTACCTGGTCTGGTATTTCTTTTTTGCAATCTGATTCTGACCCCTCGGCTACAGAGCTGTTTGTCTAGCTCGGTGCCGAAGCTGATGTGCTCGGCTGATGCCTCCTCTGCCGCAGCTCTTGGCAGAGCTCTTTGGCTCCAGCCCAGCCCCACGCTGAGGCGGCTGGAGGAGAGCGGGCACCCATCCGGCCAGCCTGGCGTGGGGCAGAGCACGGGTCCCGAGTGGCTCTGCCCTTTGTCCTCAGGTGGGTGCCTGAGGGTGCAGCGTTACTCCATGGGATGCTCCTCTGTCTGGAGGAAGAAGCTGGGCAAGCTTGGGAGAGGTTGTCTCACTGTGGGTGGCACTAAGGTGGTGGTGCAGCTCTTCAAGTGCGAGGCTGTTCCGCTCCAGCACTGGAAACCTAATGGTGCAAAGGTGCAGGGCTTGGGAATGCCAGCTTGTGAGGGGTTTAATCCTTGAGACCAGGTTCTGGAGAAATAACCCAAACCTTCCATCGTGCTCGGGCTGTGACCACCAGTGGGCTCCTGAGCTCAGCCTGGCCCCAAGGGAGCAGCCAGCAAAAGGCACTTAAAAACACGAGGTTGATCAGCTTCCCTGGTGACACCTGGAGGGAGAGCCCTCTCCAAGTGTTCATGAGTCATGTTAATCATCAAATGTGCCCCAGAGACCTTGAAAGAACAAAAAAACCCCCAAAACATGAGCACCCAAAGGGGAAGGGAACCCAGTGGGCTGCTTTCTTTTGCCTTTTCCAGAGTTTGTTTTTAACCTTTGGAGAATTCCTGTTCATGCTGCGAAATTTCTGGGCAACAGAGAAAATATCAGCATGGAAGCAAAACCAGATTATTAACTTCCCTCTGCAAACCCAAGTCTGTCTTCCAGAAGAGGATGGTGTTTTGGTGGGGTCTTGGTCTCTGGGAAATGGATGTACATCTTTCACTCTGCTACCCCCATGGAGAAGGGAAAAAAAAAAATAGAAAATCAACCCTCGAATATTTTATCTTGCTGTGCAGGACCCTAGCAGATCTCTCCCCAGGGACCATAAATTCTTGCCTGACTGTCACCGCTGCTCCCGAACTCTGGTGCAGCACACTGGGAGAGTGAGCTTTGTTCCTCCACAGCGCAGAGGACATGCCACAGATAATTTAAGGGACCATTTTTCTTTTTATATGACGTTAAATATTCTTTACTTTAAAAAAAAAAAAAATCCACACCACTTGGCATAAAGTAATATATCCAGAAGAAGGGCAGATGCTGTTTAATAAAAGACACAGCGCTTGGCTCTGCTCTGTGTCTAACCTCCTGAATCTTCTCCCCGGCGGCGGCAGGGAGCCAGCCCCGCTCCCACCTCTGCTGCGAGGTGACGAGGACAAGAACGAGCTCAACGCTGGGCCAGAACTCTTTAAGGACATTGTTTGTACCTGCAGTTCCACTGCAGGAAAAAGGAAACTGAGTTTGTTGAAGCTGGCTGGAATGATGGATTTCTCTTTTCCCAACTTATTTGGGCATCTTCCCCATCTTCAGTACACATTTCGTACTCAGATTCCAGGTTGAAGTCAGTGCTGCAGCCCGTTGAAGGATGCAGCTGCTGGGGCTTGCTCTGGTTTCTATTTGGAGGCTACAATTAAGTCTAGAGAGGGGTTTTTTAATAGTAGTGAAGAGCTGGTGGCTGGAGGAAAAGTCCTCTTGCTTTCAAAAAATAAAGAGATTTGACCAAGGAGGCAGTAAAAGATCAAACACATAGAACTCCTCTGCTGGTATATTGTATTGGGTCTCTTTTCAGTGGAGAAATATGTAGTAAACTGTCCGAAAATGATGACCACAGCAGTTAAAAGCGGAAGGTATAAAGGGAAAAATCTGATTTCTGATTCGCTTTCTCGCCTCTCGTTTGGGGGGAGTCATAGGGGTTTGTCCCTCCCATTCTATTTGTTCCCTGCCACAGAAACAACATTGGGGAAAAAATAATATAGAGAGAAACAGTGACCTGCAAAATGTTCTGGGAAGGAAAGGAGTGAGTCAGAAATGGAGTAACACAACCCAATTGTTTGTCCAAGACTTTAAAAATACTGTTGTGATTCAGGCAACTGAAACTTAAGGACACCTTGGACTCCAAGAAAAGCAGGTTATTTTTGAGTCCCTCACACTGTCGTACCCCAAGCAAACCCTCTTGAAAGCCTGTTCCTCTAACCTTTCTGTTTCTGTAATGCAGAGTTTGCCACCTGCTTATCTCCTTCCCTCTTTGAGCCTGTGAAAGGCACCTTCAGTTGTTTCCAAAACTTTCTTTAGTGCTAATGTGTATATATGTGTTTCTCTGAGTATAGGTCTGTGGAAACAAGACTTGACTGGACAGACTTTGTGATTTCTAGGTAAAGTGCGAAATATTTTCTTATAAATTCAACTACTGTATTGAGTCTTTTGATGTTTGGTGGTTTTTCCCCCTCTTTGTAATAGAATTTGGTTTTCTTTGTTTAAAATGTTTTTGCCTCGCACTTTATTTATAATTTCCGAGCAATTCACTTTGGGTATCTGAGCTCGTGTATTTGTGGTGCAAGGCTGGATGGAGATGACTTGCAGATTCCAGGTTTTGTTTGCCAACTTCTTATTCCGTGTAACAATTTCATTTCAAACGGCCAGGAAGCCAATTTTAGAGCAGCGCAGAAAGGATCTCATAGGCGGCATGAGCTCAGTCAATGCAAAGCCATCACAGCCCCTGTAACGTAAGCGCTGAAGCACATCCATAAATCGAACTATGGCTATTCCAAAGAGCGCTGGTGGTGTTAGCAGGGCTGGGGCCTCAAAATTACCAAACTGCTGCTTTTTCCTCCTTTTTTCCCCACTTTCGTATGAATTTTCATGAATGACATAGTATATGTTTGTGTGATTTTATACTTATGTCGGGGCGTGTTTGATCTGGGTGCATTAGGCATCTGCCTTGCATAGTTCCCATCTATACCATGTTAATTATATTGCTCTGGTGACATAATAAACACTGAGTGAGTTGTGAATAGATTATTTACGATGCCACCTGAACTCTGAGTAATTATAGCTGTGTAATTTAGCTTCCCCCTATTTCATTTTATATATAATGCAATATTTCAAAATATTCCGGTGCGCATCTATCTTTAGCTCTGTGTTTGAATGAATAAATTGTGATTCTCTTTCAAAGGTAATATATCAGCAATGCCCTTAAGGGAGGGCGCTGTAGCTCTGTCAAGAACAATCCATAAACTGATTCGCACATAAACAGAGACAATGGATACTTATAACGAACACACACCTTCATTCACAGAAAATAATACCATACTAACCTGTCTCACTGTATTTAAGTCTAATGTTCTAGTGTCGAAGCACTAAAGGAAGGTACACAATATGTCTCAGCCTAATAGTTTTTAATGCAGGACTTTTCCTGTAATTTAAGCTGTTGGGACAAAATTAGTATCGGGCAACAAATATCTTGCAGTAAATGGAGTGAAAGTATTAATGTTTTCAGGTGGAGAAGTAAAATTGCTTCTATCAGAGCGTTGTTTGGGGTTGATCGTTGGTATTTTTTTATGGGCTGCAAAGATTCAACTTCAGTACCTGCCACAGCAGCCTGGTAGGTGGGCACCCAGCCCTCTGCGCTACTGAAGAGCTCTTTGAGGAGGCAGAGGTAGCGCTGCTGTGAGCGGGGATGCTCAGCGGCACCGGGCACATCCCCGAAGATATGAGCACTGCTTGGGCATTGGGAAGGTGCTGGTCCCTCTTCCACCTTTTTGGCTCTGAGCAGGCAGTACACGCGTGTGCTGGGGTGTCTCACGTTTGTCCTGAGCTCTGGCACGCAACAGCTGTTGACTTTTGGACAAATGGCCCCAAACTCCCTTTGCCTCGGTTTCTTCGGCTGTAGATCCTGCAAAATAACACGTGCTTTTTCAATTGGTGAGGCTATGTTATTCAGTATTCAACTTGTGACAGGTTGCTTCTCTAAAAGGTGCCGAACAAGAAGTTGCAGACTTAAATGATGCTTTCATGCTGAATTAGGAGCCAGGAAATCGACCTTAAATTTTTGCATTTTTATTTTATACAGTGCTTTGAGATCCTCGTATCAAAGGCGATGTAACTGCAGCGTATTGTCTTGTTATATCCTTGAAAACCCATCCAGTGAGATTTTGCCCTCTTTTTATTCCCTTAGAGCCTTGTGGGCTCATTCTTCTACTTCCTTAACACAAAGCTGTGGTTAATGACAGTGGCCTTGAACGGGTGAGTAATGCCCGTTCTGCGGGAGCCGGCACACCCAGGGCTCCTGCAGCACCAAAGATGTGCACACAATTGTGTCAATTAAAAGGTACTTAAGAGAGTCAGGATCTCTTTTTTTTTTTTTTTAATTAAAAATGTCAGGATTCAAACTTTACATGGGATTTGTGATGGCTCCAATTCCCTGTTGGCATGTGTGAGGCAGCACCCAGGAGATTTGAGGTTTCCATGACATCATACGGTAACTGTGAGCCTATCAGTTAATTAAATACTATATCCATGTATTCTAGTTAATTGATGCTTCCTTTACATGGTTTATTGTGCTGCAAACTGGTATTGCTTCTGTCTCACTGAGCAAACACAGAGAGGGAGAGAGAGAAAGCGAGGGTGGGATGCTCCAGCTCGCGGCTGGGGAGAGGGAGCTGTTGGCACGCCGCGCCGTGCCCGAGGGCATCCTCCAGGAGAGCCCAGCGTCGCCCCCACACCAGGGGTTTGAGGTGGCTCCGCGGGTCAGATGGAGATCTTTTATGAATGAGCAGAGCCTTGGGAATGAATCGCAGGCACAAGAAACCCTGCTTTTTCCCATGTCCAGCTTTATCTCGGGCTTCTGTGGTCCTGTTTATGCAGATGGGGACGTGGAGACGATGGTGCCCCGTTATATTTATGCACCGCACAAAGGTGACATCACCTCTGCCGTAGCTGTCCTGCAGGAATGTAACTCTGACCAGGCCAGGCTCTGGGATGGAGTTGGACCTCCCACGTACTGGCCCTAAGGGAGGGGAAAAACATCATCTCTGTATTTTTAGCAGATACAAATATTTTAAGGCAGGAAATCCAGCTTGATTGGGAATTGGTAAAATAATGTGATGTGGCAGAGGGTCTGACCGCTGACCTCCAGCAGCACACCTCGGCCTGCTGCAGCTTTCCTGAAGGGTGTTAAACCCCTCAAGTAAAAGCAAGCCCAGGCTGGCTGACGCGGTCAGGCCACCTGCAGAAAAGGGCAGGGCATGTCACCGGGTTTGCCTAAAGAGATGAGCACGGTGTTAAATGATGTGCCCAGAGTGAGCGTGACCTTGTCCTCTGACAACACAACCGTGTTGGAGCGGAAAGTCAATAAAAATTCAGAGTCGTCGCAAAAATGCTGCCTTATATATATATACACCTCTTTCCCCTGTCCCAGTCAGCTCTGGGTGCCAAAATCTAGGGCTGCCTTATCCTGTTTGTGTGCATCAGGGCACGCTCACCTGCCTGTTCCTCTTCAGTTTGAGACTCAGCTACTGCAGCAAGGAGGAATGAGAATACTTTTTGGTTGAAGGATTTCAAGCCAGAATGTAATTTCAGCAGCATTTTACTAGGAGTTCATTTGGCTTGTAGTCTAGGACTGACAGATTTTTCTGGTCTCCCATTCTGACCTTCTGCTGTTCGGGGGTGATTTGTGAGCCTGTGTGTGGGAAGGGGATTTGTTCAAGGCTGAAGCAGTGCTGAGAGCACTTGATTCACAGAAGATGAAGCAAAACCCAATTTTAGCTCTGACTCCAGATGTGAAACTCTAAGACACATCTGTGCACTGCTGTGTCCATGCTGATACTGGAGATCCTAAAACAGGAGACACTGTCAAGTTGGCAGCAGGAGAATTTCTTCACGCAAACTCCCAAGCAAAAGCTATTCCAGAGGTTTCAAATGAGAACGTTTAAAGAAAAAAGTGTCATATCCTATATGTGAACCAAACACTGGCTGCCTTCTCCTCCTCCTTCTTTGTCATCTTCCATTCTCTTGCCTCTTCTTTCTCACCAAATGTATAATTTCTCCTCTAAAAGAAGCTGAAATACTGCAAGTGTGGTCCGAAACATTTCTAAGGATGCCCTTGTAAGGTTTCCATGTTCACTCTCTCTTGACAACTTCCAGGCTGACTTTTGTCGAACTCACAGTTCTTGTCCCCTTGCAGCTCCGTACTTCTGCTGAGGGGAAGGAACACCATAAAAGTTGCCTTCCCCAAAATGTTTGCTTGTTGATGCTGGCCTGGCCTTCTTCCAAAAGGCAAAGTGGCCCCAGCCCTGTGAACAGACACCAAAGATGAAGCCAGGTCAGGTGGGAGGAGGAAAGCAACAAATTTACATACCATTTCATTAATACCCCTCCAAATTATCACCTCTCTGATCCTACCGCCATGCTAAGTGCTGCGGTGGTGGTGCACTTTGGAAAATGGTGCTGTCTTCTATTAAAGGCAGGTATTTTTTTCTGTAATTCTCTTTAGTGTTGCCTTTAGAGGCCCCTCTATGTGGCTCCTTTCACTTCTAATTACTGCACTAGGAGATTACAGTGTGGTGCTGGCGACAGAGAGAGAGAGAGGAAGGGGGAGGAATGGGATGGTGGAGAGGGAAAGATTTCTGCGGTAATTTGCATTTAAAGCTGGCACTCAGCATTATATCTCCCTGTTCACCCATTGTCTATAAACATTTTAGCTCTTCCTTCTGCCTCATCAGAATGAATTAAGCATTTTCATTGCACCACCAGCCTAATTAGAGTCATTTACTATGTTGACACAAAGGGTTTTTTTATGAGCATCTCAGCTTTAATACACTACAGCAACATTGAGAACCTCCGATCAAAAGGTAAATGTTTGGGGGTCAGAGATATTTTTCAACATTCTCCCAAGAATACAAACAAGTTCCTGGAGAGGTGACGTGCACGCTCGTGGCTCCGCTGGGGCCACGGCACGTTTGCACTGGTGCGTTCCAGTTCTGCTTCTGCCTCCCAGTTGCACTTGTTGAAAGGGGTTGGCTCAATGTAGGGGTGGCTTCGTGTTCTGCAAACACTGAGCAGCACGAAGGGCTGGTTGGGTGAGTGGGTCAAGTCAAAGGGCAGATACTTGGTGTGGGTGGAGGAGGCGCAAAGATGGGCTACTCGGATTCTGAGAAGCTTGTGCAAGTTGAGCGCGTTTGACTTCTGGTGCATCTCAGGGCTTCCTTGGAGCTGGGATCTACGTGTGGGCAATCTGTACACTGAGATGTGGAGGTTTTAGATGGATCTTTGTGTCTTGTAGGCTGTGATATCAAGTGAGATGATGCCCAGCCTCTTGCATCCACCATCAGACAAGATAGCAGGACATGAAATCATCTGGGTTTTGGGTGTCCACATGCCCACTAGGAAGTACTTAAAGCTGGAGGCACTGCTTCTGACTCTCCCTAGCCTGGTTTTCAATTGTGTTTGTATTAGCACAGGAAGGTCGTGTCATTCACAACCAAACCCAAGCAAGTAGGAATTGTTTTCAAGGTGATGTCAAGAAGTTCCTCATTCCGTCCTTTCCCAAGTACACATTTTGCCAGTGTCACTTTTCTCATGCAGGAAAACTTGGGTTTTGGCTGATTTAAGGGATTCAGTAACTTCTGCTCAGGATCTCCTGGAGTGGGGATTTTTCAGACAGGTCTGAGGAAAGTACTCTTGTCACCATCTCTGGGCAGGCTGCTCCTAGTACCTGACGGCGGACATGCAGAAGTTGTACCAATTTGTAAGATAAAACTGACTCAGCTGTACAGAATATCATCATTTTGGAGCATGGTCATCTATCACAAGAACAGAGATGTGCAAGGGCATGGCACATGCAGGACAACCAAGAGGATCCTTCTGTACTTGCATTTTCACTAGCCTCCGACTTGCCAGCCACATGTTTGATGGCTGTCCAGCAGGCCTCTGGAGTCAAAGCTGACCTCAGGGCTGCTCTAGTACGAAGTTTCCATTCACTCTGTATTGGAGAAATACCATCCACCACACAATCATAGGCCCAGAGGACTAAAAATGTATTGCTGAGAATCCTGGAGAGTGAAGGGATCAGTAAAACGTTGTGGGATACTGCATATTTATTTCAAGTTAGAAGTGAAGACCTTGGTTGTCAGATGTAACGTGGACTACGTGCTCCTGCAGTGGTGCAAAAGGTCTGAAACAACCAAATAAGACATGCAAAACATCAGGATTACTGAAGAGGTACCATGAGGGTTTGTCTTGTCCATCACCCTCTCTCCAAAGCGGAGTGGCCTCCTGACTAATACAGCTGTTTTCCTGTGTCTCTGCTTACCGACATTGTTTTATTATTCTGTCATCAGGTACAGCGAGATCTTTTAGGAATAACTGAGGTGTTTTGTTTGTGAGTTTTTGTGGTTTGGGTTTTTTTTTTTTTTCAGGAGGGGGTCTTCTCAAATAACTTCACCCACTGTGAAAGCTTTTCTCCCTGTCTTTGGCTCCCCATGTTGCAACTAGTTGTGAGTCTAAAAGGGGGTGTTCCCTCTTAGGCCATAATAATTCAGTTTCTTTCAGAGATTTTGGGGAGGGAAGTGGGAAGCTTTTCAGAGATGCAAGTGTTGTGTCACAACAGTGTGTCACCTTTGCGTTGGATGAATTAGTCCCACCTCAAAAATATAACACAGATCTTAGGAATCTACGTATGTATATGTAATAGCAAATATTTTTTGATGGCTATATGAGCCATATTTACAAGTCTGTAGTCCTTGGATTCAGCTTTGGAGCCCTTGTAAAAATTGCTGTGATGTTTCACGCCTTTATCACGGCTGATTTCTTCTTGGATTCCTTCTATAAAGATGTACTTGCCCAAGGCAAGGAGGCCATCCCGTTGGTAAAGAAGCCTGGATGTGCACAGAAATCTTTGCTGTAGGCTTGATCCTCAAAGTTTTGAACAGGAAATGTCCCCGGGTGATCTGGCTGTTCAGGGTTCTCGCAGTCCTCAGAGCCTCTATTGCAAGGAAATCGGAACTGCCATCTTCCCAGAAACTTTACAGATTCAGAAAGTTGTTTGTTGCCTTTGCAATAAAGAAATGGTTTATAAAGCTGTATTTGAAAAGTGTGTATCAGAATTTCTGTTTGTAATTTCATAATGAAGATTAATTTTTTTTTTTAAAAAAAGGCAAATTTCATAGAATCACAGAATGGCTGAGGTTGGAAGGCACCTCTGGAGGTCATCTAGTCCCACCCCCCTGCTCAAGCAGGGCCATCTAGAGCCAGTTTTCCAGGATTGTGTCCAGACATTTTTTTGGTATCTCCGAGGATGGAGGCTCCACAACCTCCCTGGGCAACCTGTGCCAGGGCTCAGTCACCCTCACGGTATAAAAAAAAAAGGTGTTTCCTTATTTTCAGACACAGGGACCTTCCTGTGTTTCAGTTTGCCTCCATTGCTGCTTGTCCTGTCACCGGCCACCGCTGAGAAGAGCCCGTCTCTGTCCTCTGCACCCTCCCTTCAGGTATTTGTATCCACTAACAAGATCCCTCCTGAGCCTTCCCTTCTCCGGGCTGAACAGTCTCAGCCTTTCCTCGTGTGAGAGATGCTCAGGTCCCTTCGTCATCCCTCTGGTCCTTCACTGAACTCTTTCCAGCATGTTCACGTCTCTCTTGTACTGGGAGCCCAGTCTGCAGACACTGAAGTGACCTTCCAAGCAGGGGAACAGCTTGAATAGCTGAGATTCCTCCAGTAACCATTGTCACAAGTGCGGTCTGCCCCAGGAGAGTTCGGGATGACACCTCTTGTAGAGCAGGTCCCTGTTCTGAGGTTCCCAGGCCTGTCTCTGGCTGGAGGCTGCCAGTCCCTCCCTCTTGCCCCGTAACACGGACGGTGTGGTGCAGCAGTCCATGATACCAGCCACCCTGTGTTTTACTCTGGATGATGTGCAGCAGGTGTGAATTTAGAGTGGGGACAAGGACTTAACTCTCACCTTTCTGGACTTTGAGGTTTTTTTCCCCTATTTAAAACTATTCTTAAATGCAGCGTTTGCTTGGTCTGTGGGAATGGCATCACTTTCTTATTGGTTTTGATGCTTTCTGTATGTGGCAGTGTTGATTTTCCTAGCAGTAGGTGCTTTTACCTTTTGGAAAGGGGAGCAGAACACCATAATCATCTAGGATCTTCATGCCATGAGATCCCACGTCAGTCCTGGCTCTGCAGCTCCCCGTCCCATGCAGGGACCCGATGCCATGCCCATCATTCCATGGGGTCAGTGCTACTCTCGTTCCCATGAGCTGTGCAGTACGGCAGGAAGTAAGGGCCACCCTCAAGGGAGATCTTTCAGTTCAAAGAATGTGAATTTATATGTCTTTCTCCCCTCTTTGTGAGAGCCATTGTCTTACATACCATGTAAACTGTATTTCTCCTCCTCCTTGAGTGCCACAGTGAAGCTTTTGGTGTGTTCCCATGTGTGCACGTATGTGTCCATGCGTAGGCACACATGAGCTGGCCACAAGCTCGTTCTCTTCTGGAAAATTTAATACTTATTTCCATAATCCTGCTAGGCCTAGATAAAGCTTGATGTTTCCCCTGAACTCCTTAAACCAGTTGCTCTGCTTAGACGTGGTTGTGTCCCGCGCGTCCCAAGGTAGGGCCAAATTGCAGCCAGAGCGAATCGTTCCTACAAGGCAGAAGAGCGGCAGCAAGGGCTGGAGGAAGAGCCAGATCTTATAAATATAACCCTGGGATCACCAAAGCCTCAGGCATCTCTAGCTACATCTGCATCTAGTAATTATTCTACAGACTACAAGGAGTGGTGAAGTGTTGCTTCAATTCACGCATTTCCTGGCCTCTCTGCATTTGTTTCTTAGTCAGAGACTAATGGGTAGAGCACTGGACTGGAACCCAGGAGACCTAATTTATTTCGGGCTATGCTACCAGCCTGCTGGGGAGCTCTGACCGAGCCCTTCTCCTCCCTCTGCTCTTCCTTCCCCTCCGTAAAGCCGAGATAGCGATAGTCAACTGGTTTGTAAACTTTCTGATAAAACAGCAGCAAGTAAGATTGGGCATTAATAATGTCGTCCAACACTATGAAAAATTGATTTTAGGCACCAAATTATTAGAGGCGCTAGTTAGTTTTACCCCATTCTTTAAGTGCTAGTAGGAGGGGGAGAAATTGCTTTTTCCTAGCCTTTTTTTTTTTTTTGTTTTAAGCAGTCTGCTAACTGCTTTAATGTCCATGGACCCAAAATTTGGCGCTGGGGCTAACGTGGCCGATCCCCGAGCCTGGAGGAGGGGGGAGATGGAGGGAGTGAGGCTGGGGGCTGGAGAGGAGGGGAAGGTGTTGGAGGGGGGAATATTGGATGGGAAAATAGAGCGGAGTGGGCAGATTGGCGAGCGACAGATTGTGAAAGCGGGGGAGAGAGAGAGAGGGGAGCAGAGATCCTATTAGAAATACCATGTGTGTGCGTGCACGGAGGGGTTCGCACGCAGGGAGGAAGGGACGCGGCGTCTACTGGAATATTATTCAAGCAATCACATGTATCGCGCATTAGATAACTCTTCTGGTTGGTTAGCATTGCGAGCGCTGCAGACGTGTTTTGCTCTAATCCCAGACGCATCACGTTTTTAATCTCAAACGCATCAGGCTTTTCCTGAAGGGTTTCAGCGGTTTGTATTTTTGCCGAGAGCAGACAGATGTAAAAGTTCGGGATCTCCGCAGCGGTGTCGGGGGGGTGCTCCCGCTTTTGGTGATTTGGGAGGGGGGTTGATCAGACATCAGCTCGTTAAAGTGAACGACGAGGAATTTATTCTGCCTGGGAAAATGGCTACTGCCTCGCCACAACGTGCACAGGGTGACTTGGAGTGTGGGGGGGCATTCAGTGGGAAATAGCCTCCTGGAAAATATGGCACTTCAAAAGCAGATGAGAAAGCCCTGAGCCCTCCTCCTTAAATTGTTGAAAAATCAAACTTAAAGGGTCTGAATTAAACAAGCGAAACATAAGAAATGTCGAAATAGGGCTCAAAACTCCGTATTGACACCATCAGCCTTAATTTACCCCAGAGTGCAGGAATAAAAATTCATAGAGATGTGATGAAAGGCTGAGAGTATCCGACAGGAATCCAGAGACTTAACCCTGAATTTACTGCTCCCGCAACGGGTTTGCGGTCAGAATATTTTTCCTTTGTGCAGATGTAGATTCCGGGGTTGTATTTTTGTGAATTTTTTTTTTTACCAGTTTATAGAATTTACCATATATCTTAGAAGGAGGGTAGGTGCTGTTTACGGTCGTTTGCCTGCGGGTGTGTGTGCCTGCGCGCACATGCACGTGTCTTGGAGCATTTTTTTTTAATCTCAGCATCATTCACAATGTAAGCACAATAATTGTGTCGTTCTCACTCGTGTGTAGGTTTTGAGCTAAAAGCTATGCTTTTCACAGCTCAGGGATGCAAATTTTACCCAGAATAACGCTATTTTAAAAAAATAAATAAAATAAATCCTCCTCCAAGTAGAAAAAGAGACGTTGATTCACATGGAAGGGAGTGGAAGAGAATTGGCAAATTGTGGGCAGGTGCTGGGTGAGTTTCCTCCGTACGAATTTGTTAATGCCTCTTAATCCTGACCCGCAACACCCTGCCTGGCTAATGCCGTGGCCTCTCATGACCGGGAACCGCAGACTGCTGAGTTTCATGGCACTGGGCTGGGTTTTTGTCATTTTTTTGTCTCTTCTTTTTCCCCCTCAGTACTGTAGGTTGCTGACTACATTTCATTTGTGACCCAGTTAAAATTTGAATCTAATTATCTGATTTTTTTTTTTTTGTAAGAATGGAATTATTCTACTTTTCTTTGTGTCTGTACCTCTATGTTTGCATATGGCCCCCTGTGAAGAGATTTCCACCGCACACAGATGAAAATGCACTATTTTGAAAAAGAGCCCCCAATATCGATTTCTTTTGATTGACTGTGGCAGCTTAACACATTCCTCCTCTTTTCCTTTTGTTGTTCTTCTTAATTTGTAAATAGATAGCTATTTGTTGCGGGTTTTCTTTGGGTTTGGGGAAATGAAATGTGTTTCCCTTGTGGAGCTCGGTGTTGCTATGCAGATTTCTGATTTTGATGGCAGAAACGTAAAGCCCTGAAAAGCAGGGCGGCATCTCAGCAAGCCGGGAGCGCGCACACCAAATCCAGCCTGCCATTCCAGCCCTCCAGCAGCGTCAGCCGGCGTGGGGCGAGACCCCCGCGGCTCCTGGGGTCCAAACAGGTGCTACATGCTCGCTCGGAAAGCAAAAGATTAAAAGTTGGGATAACGGCGTTAGGAGAGGGATGGTGTACGCACAGCGAGTTTTGCAGGGGAAAAATTGCTTGTAGTCCTCCCAGAATACAACTTGGATAAGGAAAGCATTGCAGTTCCCTGTTTTCCACATTTTAGTGGCATGTTGGAAAAGCAGCTCTCTGGGTTTTTTTACATATACAGTCATAAAGCACATAAATACACGCATCATCCAGTAAAATAATAGAGAAATCTGTATGTCCATTGAGTTTATATAATGGAAATTGATTATTTTATTATTTTTTGGTTTGCAGTTAAAAATAATGCAAAGTTTCCCCACTCTGTCTCGCTTCATTCCTCTTCCGCTACTTTTCCTCCTTTTTTTTTTTTTNCTCTTTTCCTCCTTTTTTTTTTTTTTTTTTTTTTTTTGCTTGCAAGTAGCTGAATTGCACGTACAATATTGGAAGTCAGCTCCTACCCTGCTGCGGACTCTGCCTTTTTCTGTACCTTTTTACTCCAATTGCTGACAAATACACGAGCCCAAATGCTGGGGGATTATGTTCAGGTTTTCTACTCTGCCCATCAGATATATTTCTTACAACTATTAATAACTCCCCTCCAGGAGAGTCATAACTATCATGTAAATGCATCTTTCTCCGACACGGTTCTGTATACATAATACAAGAACCTGAGAGAGTTTTCAAAACAAGGCAAAGAACACGAGAAAAATGAATGTATTTTCCCAGGTTAGGTTGTAAGGGCTGAATTCACAAATGTGGGATTTTTATTTTTTT
>VXBO01000345.1:122890-185666 GCA_013400135.1 Rhinoptilus africanus
TTCATTTATTTTTAATTTAATCACATGTTTTAGTTTGCAGGCACATTCTGAGAAATGATCTTTATAAAATATGCAGTCCTCTTCGCAGTCTTCTTACATCACTACTGCGCTGGGAGAAAGACATCTCGCCAAATTGAAAACCATTTTTAATGAATTGTTGTTTTATTTTAGGATCCCTTTAGGTTTCCTAGAACATTCGGTCTGAGTCGTCCGTCTGAAGGAATCCTGATCTAACAAATCAGAATTTAAAAAAATAATAAATATTCCTCAGCCCTTGACCTGCCTCACAGCAACTCCCTGTGCTGTAAAACAAAGGGCTGTGGGGACGGGGGAGAATCCCACCGCGAAGTAGAAAATCAGCATTATTGCTTAGCTGGGGATTTTGAATTAAATCTCACGCGAGATTTCCAAACTTCATGGAAATCTGTGACCTTCTGGCTTTCCTACAACTGTAGTGGAAGACAGTGACCCTATAGAATAACATGATTTACTGGAGAAGTAAAGTGAGCAGTAAAATCTGAGTAGGATGGGTTATTTTCAGTAAAAAGCATAAAGATGAGAAAAAAAAAAATCTGAACCCTAATTGCCAGTGTAAGGAAATACAGAGGAGGAAAGAGGGAGATGAAGGGGAGAACAAGAGCATCCCCAGTGGCAAAATGGTTAAAAGAGATGACTGAAATCCAGCAAAAAATCAAGCAGTCAAGTAGTTAATTGACTTTGCTTTAATCAGCCCAATGAATATTCATTAGTGTGCTGGTCCTAATCATGGGGGCCATGTTGTCCGCATTTAGCAAGCGCACGCTCAGCATCATGCATGCCTCAACAGCTTCCCTTCCTCTCCGCACTGACATTAAATTTAGAGGCTTTGCGCCTTCCCAGCGCGCGGGGAGCGGGGATTGGCCCAGCTGCTCGGCTCCAAGATGCCATGGCAACCCCTGGCTCGTTGCCTTGGCAACATTTTTTTTTTTAAATTTTTTTTTTTTTTTTGTAAGGGCCTGAGCCAGTAATCCATAGGCTTAACGTAGAAAATACGCCTTTGTGGGGCATGTGTATATAGATATATAGATGTACGGGAGAGATTGAATGGGCGGTCGGCGTGTGTGTCTTCTATTGTGCGGCTTTAACAACGGGAGTGGGTTGTGGGATCTCCTCCTCGTCGGCTTGAGCTGTGTTTTGGGTTATAGGCTTTATATCTTTTTTTAAAACGTAATAAAAAAATAGCAAAATGCACCCACTCTCTGGCTGTGCGGTTCATTCCCAGACCCATCCAAAGGGAGGAGAAATATTTCTCTTCCCAATAATTCCCTCCCCTCTTCCGCACCCCGGCAAGAAGCAGCGACTGCTTTAAGAGATATAGGACCCTATTATTCACATGGAGTTGAAGTTCCTCCTCCTGAAGGAGGTGGGTCTGGAAACGAGCTGCCCCATAAATCAATGGAGAAGTGCAGGCACGAAACCGGAGTCACGCAGCGGCGAGTGCGGCTGCGGCTCCGCACGTTCGCGGCTGCTCTTCCCTCCTCGCAAGCGGGGGGAGGCTCCTGCCGGAGATTGGTGCAGCCAACGCAACTCCAATCCCGCTCTGCTCTCTTCGTATTCCAGATGTTGCTGGGGAAAAGATGATGTCCTGATCCCGGTCTTTTAGGAGTAGCCTGCATTTCTACCTTCCTGAAAGTAAAACCGTGAATGTGAAAAAGCAGCAAAGTCCCCAGTTATGTTGGACCCATCATTCTTAGCTTTAAAAATAGAATTTAAAAGAAAAAAAAATATATATATATTCAGAATGCCTGCAAGGAATTTCAGAGCTGGGAGATCCAAATGGTTAATGTTGTCTTGTAAATAAAGCTCATCCCTTAAGCTAAAAGAAAAAACCAACATCCTGACTCGGTGAGGCATCATCTCCAATGGAACAAAACATCTGCAGGGGAAAATCCGCAAAACCAACCCTTCCTCTCTGGACTCGGGCTGTGAGGGTGTGAGGTGCCTCGTGAAATGCTCAGGGCAAAGATGAAAACTGCAGAGGCATCCAGAAATAGTACCGCAGGAGATTAGGCAGTAGGTGCTTTCAAAAAAGCATTAGTAGTTTCCTAATATTCCCTTCTATCGGCCTTTTTGTTACAGCTCTTCAGATAGAGCAGAAGTGGCTACAAGCGAAAAACTAATTCAGAAGCTGCGAGGGGAATCGCGTTTGGTCTCTCTGAGAGTTTTTTGAATGTTTCTATTATGGTTATCTTAAATTATTCAAAAGTGTCATTTTGAGCTCGAGGTGCGGGCACATGGTTTAATAAAAGCACGTGAAGAAGGATCCTCCTTATTTCAAAAAAGAAAAAAAGGGGAGTGTTGTCCTCGCTCCTGCCCGCTGTCGTGGGGAAGGTCTCGCTGGCCCAGCATCACACCTGGGGAAATGGTGTGGGAGAGGGGGACGGTTTTTTGGCCCATCAGGAAAACGTTTTGCAATGATGCTTAAAATTTGGGGATATTCAGGGCTTCTAGAGTAGTTGCAGGGCAGCATCAGAAGGAGTAAACTTTATTTCCCCCTGAATAGCACCAAACCCCCCTCAGAGATCTGTGCAGCCTGTGGAGGGTTTGGGGCTCGAGGTGGCATATCGTGCGTTGGCTAATGGTCCAAAGACACCAGTTCTGGCCAATGTGGGTGGGAAACGGTTTCTCAACATCAGTATCTGCGCATAACAAGATAAGGTTAATCAGCCTCTCATTCCCCGTCAAACAGAACTGCTGTGGTTTTCAATGTTTTTAAGTGTGAAAGGAAGAAATCTGCCACCCACGACCAGATGTCACAATTGAAGGCTGGTGGCTTGATCTCAAGGTCTTCAGGAGCTCCCATCTGGCTCGAGCAGCCCCGCTGCCATCCTGGGCACAGATCCTTGGGGTCATTTCTGGCAGGAAGAGACGGAGATTGTGGGGGGAGAGGGTTTTAGGATGCCTTTTAGGTTCTTTTTTGTTTGGGTGGTTTGTTTGGGTTTTTGGGTTTGTTTCGTTTGTTTGTTTGTTTTTAATAAAATGAAATCCACCAGTAATTATAGCCGCAAGAGCGGAGAGGCGAGAGAGGAATTGTGAAATGCATGAATCGAGAAAGGCTGCTTTAAATCAGCTCCATCAGAGTCGCTGGTAAAGATAATTTTATCCCAAGAAGCATCGAGGCAGAAGGACTCATAGGATCCGAGAGTGGCAGAGCACTGATGTGAGACAAAGAGCTCCTGGGGAGGGAGCGAGGAAGAAAAGTAGGTTAAAAAAATATTTACAGTGAATTTCCAGGGGAAATTTTTTATCTTGATAAATCAGTCATTCTAAAAAAAGTTGTTTTGGGAAACATCTCAAACGTATTTAAGAAGTCCAGACCAAAGCATTCTAGCAAAAATAATTTATGTAGCCCTACTGAGTAGTATATATTTTTTTAAAATTATAATGAGAATAACTTTATTTTTGTGATGATATTTTGTTGATTCGAATCTCTGAATAGAATCTCTCTGCTTCCATCTGGTTAAACTTTGAGCGCTGTAGGCGGTCCGTTGAAAAGACATGATCAATCAGTTGTATGTGGGGAATGTCCGATCAAAGGCCGAGCATCGTGACACTGTCCCTTGGGCTGGCAGTGCCGTGGGCTTGGTACCTCCTCTCCCTGCTCTCCTGCGGTTTGAGCACGGTGTGCGCTGGTACAAATGGCAAGAGGCTGCCTGGAGGCGAAGGACAGGACCTTCAGGTTGGAAATGAGCACGGAGGAGAAGTAAAAGGCAACGAGCACCCGCTCGCGAGGGGGAGCAGCGTGAGCGGCTCAGAGGACCCACCTCTGCCCCTTCGCTCTGTGTTCAGAAACGGCCGCGGAGTTTGCCGTAGTGTTGGTGGGACTGGGGGAGGGCGCCCTGATGGGTACAAGTCGTTGCCCTCAAAGTTCTGCTGCTGGTACCTGCAAGTTCATCTCGTTAACCTTGTGTGGTTTTAATTGTGCCATTGGGGAGCAGAAAACTATACTGATGGGTGATACGTGATGATATATGTTAGTGCTAAATTACCCAGGTGAATATGATGACCAGTCTCAGTTTCCCATGCGGCAAATGGTAAGGAAGGAAGGGGCTGGACAGAGAGGAACGGCACCGTGAATGGAGGTTACAGCATTAATGTCCAACAAAAATGAGGCTATACCCCGTGATGAATATTTATTTGCAAAGTTTAATCTGATCAGCTGTAACACCAAGCAAAAATCAAAACAAACCATAAAACAAATAGAGCGTTTTAAAAATGGTATGCTGATGTAATTTCTTCTTTTGATTTGTTCTTACAGTGGTTTTTCTTTTTTTTTTTTCTCTCCTCTAGCTACAAGAAGCCAAGTTCCCATAGAAGAAGAAACCCCCAGCCAGCCAAAATCCAAGGTAAGCTTCAGTTAAGTTTTTCTCTTCGTTTTTAAGTTGTCGGTAGCTCAGGTTTCTTTAAACGGATTCTAACCTTGGAGTACGACAGCGTCGTATCTGCTGAGCCGCAGAGCCAGTGTCTGCGCAGAAACGTGCTTTTTTATTAGCGAGGCACAACCAGGGGAATCTGCCCCCCAAGGTGCTCCCGTTAAAGGTAAGCGTGCCAGGCAGGGTGCAGGTTTCATACCACTACTCCTATCCGCACAAAGGCTGCTTAGAAAAGCACGAAGCATCATCGCTGGTACCATTTCACGGCCGGTGGCTCCAATAAAGCTGGAGGCAGAGCAGGCAGGGAGCCGGGGGTCAACGGGCAGGCTCGGCTCGATGCATCGCACGGCCTCCCTCCAAACCTTACCTGCTCCACCTGCCATGCTTTTGCGGCCAGCAAAACAATCCCCCTCTATGATTAAAGATGGCAAAACCCCTTCTTTTATGCAATTGTGCCTTTTCTCATCTCTATTTTTGTCACTGGCTGACAGGGTGGGGAGAGGGAAAGGATGGGAGGGAGGCACCAGGGAGAGGAAAATTACCACCAGATCAGGCAATTGAAGTGAGAGGGGAGAGAGGAGGAGAAAAAGGATGCTGATTCCTGAAGCTGCCCCCTGCAAACGGAGTTCAGGCACCTTTACAGGTGCTTGAGCTTAATGAGTCCATGTCAGGATCAGAAAGCCCAAATTTGAGCAGGTTTCTCTTCCAAGGAGGGCTCATCCCCTGGCTGGATTGAGCAACGTCAAGCGACATGCTTCTGAAAACCTAACACGGCTGCGGGGGCTGGTGCAAGGCTGTTGTGCTGCAGCGTGTTTTATCCTAAATTCCTGGGGGCATCCGCCAGACGGGCAGTTGCTGCCGTGCCTCCCAAGTGATGCTGATACCAGTTGCAAAGAGAGTTCATGCTGGGGGTGAGGAATGGGTTCGTCTGTGCCCTTCCTTCCCTCGGCCATGGCGGGCTCCCGGCAGGGGAGCAAACCCGAGGGTGTTGTCTCCTGCTTGCAAACTGTGGCAGTGCTGCGGAGACCTTGTGTTTGGTGCCCTTCCAGACAAAACTGGAAGGAGGCCCAGCGCTTGTCTTAGATTTAGGAAGTTCTCTAGAGGTTGAGATTTCAGCGAAGATTGGGTTTTGGCTTGGAAGGGTTGGCTTTTTCAATGAGAACCCAGCTACTATGCAGCTAGCTGCAATGTCTTGAATCGGGAAGAATACGTTTTGTTAGATTGTTCTGCAGAACAATGATTTTTGGGAAACAAACCGGCAGCAACTGGAAAGAAAACCCCAACAAACAAAATAATATTTATTCCTGCCATGGCAGCTCTGTGAACTGAAAATGGGCTGTTTTGTTTTGCTGGGCTTGTATGTGGAAAGTGATTGTATCCAGCTCCAGACAAAAAATACGTGTGGGCCTTGGAAGGGGGAAGAGGAGGGTGGGAAGATCTATGTCTGCAGAATCACTGATGCAGGAAGATGCAAGTGCTGTGTTGTGTCGAGTTGCATCATGTGTGAATCCATCAGCGACTTAAAGAAACAGCAAACTCGGTGCACCCTCTTACTGTGGTTTTTCCATCTGCTTCCTGATCTGCTGGTGATAAATGTTCAGCTTTGCCATCTCCTACCCTCGACAAGCCTTTGTGGGTTGTTTTTCTTAGCTGAAAAAACACCCAGGAATGTCTGCAACTTTTGTGAAAAAAAACCTTTGTCAAATTGTTACGGTGGCACGCTGCACTGTCGTTATATCAGTGAGAAGTAATGGTAGATTTGTTGATGACTTTGAGTGTCTTTTAGTTTTGTTGTATCCTGACTTTACACTCCAGTAAGATGATAATTATGGACGGAAAAGTGACTGCTTCGGCTTCTAGTTTGGACCTTTGGGTGCAGGTGTGGAGATTTGAGTCCATAACGTGCTGATCACGAGGTCAAAGCTGCTCTGTGAAACTGCAGATTGAGGTTAGTCTTAGGGATAATTGTCCTCCTAAACCCTCCTGCAGGGTTTAGCGTTTTACTCTAAACCAAACCCTTCTCTTTTACGTTGCTCATTGAGTCTCGGGAGAGCTGTCTGCCTCCACAAGGAATCTGTCAGCCCGCTACCAACAAGCTCATATCCACGTCTCGACCTGCGCGGGGACTGACCGTTTTCATTTTTAGTTTAGTTTTTCTCAGGAAAGCAGTTCTGTGCCATCCCAAGTAATGTGTAGGTGTCTTTGTCTATCAGTTTCCATAATGTCTTTCAAGCCTGTCAGCTATTTCTACCAGTTTTGACAGAGGTAGAAGTCTCAATGATATTCAGTTCCTGCGAGTTTTCCGGCAGGGGCAGTGGGGCAGAAGGGAGACCCCGTCGCTGCTCCTGAAGGGAGGGGAACGGCACAGTTTGTACCTCTATTAGACATCAGAGAGCCCACCTCGGTTGTCTACCTCGGCAGTAGGTATTTTGAAAAATCAAACAAAAACACTGCTGGTTCATTTATTTGCTATTTGCTCACTTAGCCATTGAAGGATTTGCTTTTTCAAGTGAGCCACGGAGCAATGACCACCAACACGATGTTTCTGGGGGGCTTTGGCTCTGGTGTGTCTGGGCAGGTCTCAGCACGTGGGGGTTGGTGGTGTGTGGTAGGAGCTGGGTCAGGAAGCCGGGGGCTTCTCTTTCTACTTGTCCCAGGACCTCCTTTCCCAGGCAGTGCAACATCTTCATTTGTAATGATTACAAAAGCCTTTTTTAATTGACATCTGAAATACAGCCTTAATTACTAGGGGTGGTTTCAGTATTAGTCGCGTTGGTGCCGCATTGATTTTGGTCATTGTACAGGAACACCTATGATTTCACTGACCCGTAAGGAGAGTAAGGGTAGTGCTTGACACAGCCAAAACCCCCCCAAAATGTTTAGCAATGACAACCGTGTCCATCCTGCTGTTGCTCTGTAGCAATGTCAGGAATAGTAGACAAACATGAGACCGCGGCATCGCGCTGGTGTTAGGCGAGCTTTGGCCGATGAACGTTACACTAACGCCCGCGGGGAGAATGACTCGGGTAAGACAAGAAAGCAGCTGAAAAACTGTTCACCGCTACCACAGAGTTCCTATAGCGGTTACACATCCACTCCATTGTGCTATCATTTGTGCACATGAGTATATTACTATAGAAGGACTGTTGCATTAGCAAAGGCTATCCTCAATGGCGGTAATTTGGTTTTGTCATGGTAATACAATGCCGATACACTGCAGACACAAAAGTGAGTTCTGCATGGCTTGGCAAAGAGATTTTCACAGAGCTGCTGGGTGAGTCCATTGGTTTCTCAATGTTCCTAAACAGGAATGGGTCAATGGTAATTTTTAGGAAGGCAGATGCCCCTTGCTGAGCTTGTCTGACTATAAAGTGCTACACAAGACGTGCAACGTACACAGCATCCTCAGCCCCTCTGTGTAACTTGCAGACTGTTAAAACTGCACAGCGGGAATGAGGACTCTTTTAATCCACTGAATTTGCTGTTCAGCATGACCTGAATAATCCAGTAGGGCTAACGTGATCTTCAGCACTAGCACTCAACTGCCTGTTATCCTCCTTGAAGCTGCAGGGTATCAAAAATATCTGACTGGTTTGGACCGAAGAAAGTTGCTTGGATAGTGTCTGTGTGTAATTTGTTTTTCAGTGACGTTGTTCCAGGCTCTGCTATTCTCAATGCCAGTAAGTCTCTGTTTCTGCAAGAACTTTTAGATAGGATCTCTCTCGATGGTGTTACTTCTTCCGTTGACCAGAGCAGCCTGTTTGTCATTAAGTCCTTTATTTCTCTTTGGTGGGAAATGAAAAGCAGAGAAAAGCAGAGTCAGTGCAGGAAAGTTAAAAACTTATCAGTAAGTGCCTAACAAGAGGCAGACTCTTTCCTCCAGGCTGACGGATACATGAAGGTAGAATTTTGATTGGTGTAAATTGCCATAGAAGAGAAACTATTCTTATTCATTCAATTTATAGCAGCTATATCTATGTTTAAATTCTTCCCCCTCTTCAGCAGCACCGTGACCGGAAGCGGCACAGAACTGGTGGGATGATGGATATGAAGAATTGGGCTGAAATGTCTTTTCCTGTGGCTGGTGATCTTGGTGGTCAATGTTTGGTTACATCTTTCCACGCGCAGTACCTGGCTGAGCGTGTGGATTCTTCCTCTCCATTCTGCCTCGAAGAAATAATCATGTGGGAAAGGGAGGTGTATTTTTGGGAAGGGTCTCCTTGTTACTCCAGAGCTCCGTGGCTCTGTCTGACTTGTAACCTACCCTTCTATCCTTTCTGTCACTAATGTTAAGAGCTTCTCTGGGGTTATGAGAAAAGGATGTTGATAAGGCAAACTTTCAAACCTAGCGTCCTTAAGAGGGCATCCAAATGCTGCACTGTACAAAGGAACTGAAATTAGCTCTAAATGCAGTTGGCTTTACCTGCTTTATGGAAAAGAGAAATATATTTTAAAAGGATATGTTTCGTGTAATCATGCTGGGTTTAGCAAGTGCAGAAAGATGTCTCCTAACAATACCCAGGAAGATTACAATTGTCAATCAGAGCAGAGGTCTTGTTCTTGCCTCTTTGCCTCCCTCCCCTGCCGCTCTTGCTTTTCCTGGGCATAGCAAAGCTGAACAAGGCAAAGAGCGTCAAGAACTATTTAACCATCAAAAGCCAGTGCCAGCCAAGCATGGCACTGAATTTCAGCTCCTAAACATGCCAGTAATGAAGTTTTTAAAGGGAGAAACGTGCACAAAAGCCAGAGTGGAAGCCATCCTGTGTGGTCCCATGAATGGTACACGCTCTCCTGCAAAGTGGGCAAAGCCCTTCTTGGAGCTTGAAGGGCTCCTGGAGGTTTTCAGCTCATTGCAAGATCCTCAGAAACCTTTAGCATCCTCCTCCTTTTGGCACGGCAGGGTCGATAAAATCAGATCAAGGCTTAGCATTTCTAAACAAAAGGGAGTGGTTAAATGGGCTTTTAACCACTGGAACCTGTCCAGCTCGTTGGGAGGCGAAGCCCGGAGAGGCGGGGGGTGAGGAGAAAGTGCAAGGTGCCAAACTCGGGAGTAGAGTAGCACTTGTGAGCAAAGTTGTTGGGAAGTCATTTCATTGCTTGTGTTGTGCAGTGTGTGTGTGTGTGTGCGTGCAGAACAGATTGGCAGACGCCTGTGCCCATGAAGGCGGGCTGGGGGACGGGGGGAGGCTGCTTTGGAAAGGTGCCAGTTGTTCTATGGGCTTTCTGCCATCAGGATTATTCTTTTTTCTTTTTTCTTTTTCTTTTTCCTTCCCTTCCTCCCCATCCCAGCCCCCAAACGCACACGAACAGGCTGGCAGGAAGAGCATGCTGAAAAGGATCTGACAGTTTGAACAACACTCGATGACTTAGTTTGTTTTCCCTGACTTTGCGCCAGCAAGCAGGTCCGTGGATGAAAGACTTTATTAGGCTTTTAAAGCCACTGACACAGGTCTTTCTTTGACCTGAGGTACTTGAGAAGAAATGAAAACAACGTGTAACTTTCACGGAGTTGAAAGACTGCCCAAATCGAAGAATGCGGTTTACAAGGGATCCAAAGTATCACAAAACGCTTCCCAGGGCAAAGCGCAGCCAAGCGGAGCTGGGGGAGAGCCCGGCCTGGGCAGAGGGAGAAGGCGTTCGGTCGCTGCTCGTCTTGAGGAGGAGAATGATCTGTTAATTAGGACATTACGAGACGATTGCATCCAGTGGAAGATGCCATAGTCATCCGCCTTGTGGGTGTCCGATGTAGGGAAGTGATGGGAATTAGCAGTTATTGCCGGGAGCCTGTAGACACACCAGCAGCCCCAGCGCTCCCAGACCGGCTTCTGCGCCACCCAGCTCTGCTTAGACCATGTCGGGGGAGCCCTAGGAGAAAAGTCGTGCGCTATTAACCATGGTGGCATCCACCAGGAAAATGTAGGACAGTTGGATCCTCCTCCTACCGCAGCGATGTCGGAGAGTCTTAAAAGGGTCAGAGCTGTTTCCGAATATTACCTAAATTACCCCCTCTTCAGTCCTCAGGGGTAGAGGGAGGATTTCTCATTAATTTGCTCTGTGCCTGCTTTACTCCTCAAGGAGCTTGGTTGAGGTATTTTTACAAGAAAACCAAGAATTAGGCTTTGCTTATGGAAAATAAAAATAAACAAGCCCATCAGTGAGGAAAGAGAAAGCATCAAAGAAACTGTAGGTGCCAAAGAAGGAACGGTGCAATGGGTGCTAGAAGTAACTCTGTGGAGGAGCCCCTCGGTTGGAAATATGATAAAGAATAGGGTGATTCATCCTTTTTTCTTTCTAAAGCCTCATAGAAGGAAAAAGATGGCAGGCCAGGTTTGTAGAACTGGAATAGTTTCTCAAAACTGGAGACCAGATGACTGAGAAACAAGTAATACGGATGCTGGCTTATCAGTCTTGGAAAAGAATCACAGAAACTGAAACTGCATCTATTTAAGCCTCAGGAGGCTGGGGAAGGAGTTTTCATGGTTACAAGCCATGACTGAGAATTTTTTCTGGAGCTCACTACGGGCCTGATCCTTCCTCAGACTGAAAAGGAAACGCCACAGTCAGTGGAGACCACGGCTCCGGCAGCTCTGGGACGGGCCAGGGCTGTCACACGAGGACATCTTCTAGGAGAGCTCCAGGGAACAGCCACGTTTTCCTGGCAGGGCTAATAACACCTCCTGCTCTTTTAAAACCTTGCTCTGTCAATAGCGCAGAGGGATGAGGACTTGAACAAGGCCCCATTCCTCTGTCATGGAGGTGGATGGGACAAGAGCCACCTTGGCACAGAGCCACCGCTACCTTCAGTCTTTAGCACAGCTTTGTTCTCTCCAGCGGATTTTCTCTCCGGTTTGCTTATAGGCAGGATTTCCAGCAGGCTGATGTGGAGCGTGGCTCTGGGGAAACACTAGGTGATACCTACTGGTCAGCAATGCCGAGCTTGGGTTTGCACCATGACATCTCCATTGGGTCTGCAAACAGTCATCTGCGGAGACGTGCCTCACCGGAGGGTCTGGTGGCTCGCTGGGATCGGTGTCCCATATGGAAGCAACACACGAACCCTCTCTCTGATGGTCACAGTGAACTTGTGAGCAGCAAGCCCGGAGGAGGCTGACTGGAACACAGAATTTCCTCCCCTCCCTTTTGTTCTGGGTCCCGGCGCTGCCTTTGTGTGCGCGTGTGCAGGAGCGCAAGGACGTGTCTGTGTTTCTCCTTTCCTTTCTATAGGACTGAATGTTCTGAGCCATCATGTTATTGTATGTGTCTGATGAGCCATATGGAAGCTGTGAGGCTTCAGGAGTGTTTTGGGAATATAATGCCAGGAACCGATAATCTCAGCAGCTCTTCCTTCTTATTACCGCATTGCTTTTGCTGCCATACCCGCTTGAAGCTATTTACGCCCCTTCCCTGCAAAGCTGGTATTTCCCCACCACAGTTTCATTCTCCGTGGGGTAGAAGGGCTTTGGGAAGTGCCGTCTGAGGCTCACTGCAACTCCATGACGCTTTACAGAGGCTGTTCTGTTGTCAGGCTGCCTGCAAAAGGGTCTGTAGCATGAAATAACTCTCCCTCTGATGGGGAGGGCTCAGGTTTTGCGGTGCTATTAGCCAGACAAAAGGTGCATTAGCCCCACTCTGTGAAACAGCCCTGACACGGGGTGGTGCTGCTCTGTCCCCAGCATTATTTCGCAAACTGATTTTCTGTGGTGTTTGATTCCAACCAGGCAACTTTGCAAAATACACAAAGGATCAGATTGTATCTCCCGGCGCTGGCCGGCGTTCCCTTCCTGTGGGACATCGGCGGCTGCTGCTTTCTCTCTTTCCACACCTTTGCTCCTCCTGACCTCCTTCCAGGAAACCCACTGGCAGTTGTTTAACAGTTTCACTAGCGAGTCGGGCGGTGGGCACTTTTCCACACTGTGTTTTTCTCCTCCTGTGTTCGAAGAGCCTGTTCTTCCCCTGCACCTGTGGAGCTTGTTATTCTCTGCAGAAGATTCAGTTCTTTGACTGCAATCCAAGCCTGCACCATCTGAGGCAAACTGCATCCTTCTGCCCTTTGAATGATCCTGATGTTCTCTTTCTCCCTGGCTCGGCCTTGTACAAGCAAGGGTGGCTGAAAAAACGGGGGATGGATCACGTAAGAGGGGTGGACAGTTTGAAAAATTATAATCTTCCTCGCACTCAGTGCCTGAGACGTGACACTTGACCCAGGGGTGAAGCCAGGACTTCATGCATCCCATCTTCTCTCCGTGAACATGACCGGTTAACGTGGCTCTGCTGGAGACCCTCAGAGTACCAAAAATGACAATTCCCCATGCAACCGATGAGGAAATCGGTTACTGCAGGGACAACAGCACTGTCTCCTCCAAGGGTCCTTATTGACGCGGGGGTTACAGCCCTGATGGTGGACCAGGACATCTCATCGGTGCAGGTCTTCTCGAGGGATGGGTCGTTCAATGGTCGCTGCAGCCTCAGTCCTGCCTGGAGCAGTTCAGGAGAATTTCTATTTATGAATTGACCTTTTTTTATGTGAAAGGCAGGAAGTGCAAGACCATGCTAAAAGTTTGTCTCCCCTTGAAGGGGTAAACACAACTTAACTAACTGGAAGGACTTTAATTACCCCCCCAGTTCTCGCTGGGGGGAGTGTCTAACCTGGTTTAAGTGCTCTTTGAATCCTTTTAACCCCTCGAGTTTTCTTAACCCCCGTGATACATTTTGTGATCCCCGCAGCCTCAGTGAGCTGCGCTGGCAGTAAATGCCAGGCAGTTTTAGCATTATGCATGTTGCGCACCCAGCTCGTCCCTCTATGGGCTGTTCATTTCCATATGAAACATTTCTCTAAATAGCAACCATCTCAGGGGCTGATTTTATTGTCCTTGCTGTGGCTGATCTCAGTCATGGTGCCCTTTTGAACATCCTGACTTATTGTTTATTTCTGGTGATCTTTGTGGCCCTGTAATTGCTTCTTACCCATCCATTTTTCATACCAGAAGTCTTGCTCCACATTCTGGTCCCAGACCTCTGGCCACGTTCCTGCTGGTGACACGTGCCGCTGAGCAAGGATCTCGCTCTAGGGAGAAAGTCCTGGTCTTTACGACCTATCTCGGCTTCCCCAAATCTCTCTCCAAAGCAGCCAAGGGGCATCCGCATCACTTTTTGCCTGCCCTGGAGAGAAAGGGGAGAGAAAGCATGTCCCAGTGCGCAAGGCGGTGGGGAGCCCCACAGGATGCCCATTGCACACCCATGGGCGAGGTCGACCTTGGCAGAGGTGCTGGAAACCAGACCCCAATGTTGAAGAGGACCAAGCATAGCACTGGGGGGGTGGGGAAATAATTTCAGAAGCAACACACAGCACTTCCAAAGCAAGAAAGACAAGCCAGTGAAAGGGATATTTTATTTGAGTACCTCTTGGTGTTTCTAAGAGGACTGGTTCAAAATTAAAAGGTCTGTAAACGGACAGGTTGGCTTTTTCAGTAAGTCCCTTTGGACGTAAATCTTTTTTTGATAATGAAAATGCCTCGTGCATCTCCCCCTGTTTCAGTTTCCTTTCAAATTTAAATTTCCCTTATAGGAAATGAACATGCCTGATGATTTCCGAATAGCTTTTCTGTTAGTCCTTGCAAAGTTGTCCATATACATACATATACTTTTTTTTCTAGCTTTGTCTTCTTTTCCACAAGTATGTACGCTGATCTTCTGGGTTCTTTTAATGTCTTCCAGGAGATTTCCATTCCCCACATCAAGTCTTCCTAAATTGTCTCTTTAATCCCCAGGTTCTTAGTGCTTGGCAATGCTACTTGTTCTGAAGTGCTGTGATGGGAGGAAGGTGGAGGGGGTTTTTTCCCCCTCATTAGCTGCTTTTAACATTCACCTCCTTTGTTTGTGTATCTTCTTTAGATTCCCTTCCCTTTGTGGGCAGGGCTTTGCTCTTCTGAGGTGTTAATAAGCCTCTGGCAGAGACAACATCTGTGGCAGAGGACATTAAGTTCTGAAAAACATACTTCTTGTGTTATGAGGCCCGTTACCTCATCTGAGCAGCAACTACAGCTTTTAAAGAGCAAGGACAAAGGAAACACTGGCTTAGGGCTGCTTCGTGGTGGGTGGTTTTTTTCTTATATCAAGACTCCATCTCAAAGTGTTTGTATGGGAGAGGGGGGAAGAGACTGCCGAGGGGAGGAACATAGAGGAAAACTTGTGAAGGGGAAAGGAAAAAGAGAAGAGGCTATTTAAAAATACTGTGCATCGCTTAAACCAACACCTAGCGAAGGATAAAGGCTTTGCAGCGTATATACGTGATCCATCCATCTGTTCATCCCTTTTATCCAATCCTATAGTCATGGGTATCATAAGAAGGAATAAGAGCGGTTAAAGCCTCCCCATCACAGGCATGTCAGATGTTCCACACTGAACAAGATCAAACCGGGGATTTGCAGCCTGTGGGATGCAAAAAGATGTCATGGAGGGATAAGTGCTCTTCCCTTCCTATAGTGACAAATGGGAGGGGATTGTTTTTAGCAGGAGGGAGAGGAGAGTGCTGCCATCACCGCACAGGGGATGGGAAGGGCTGGGTCACCACCTCGCTGCCACCTGGTGTAACCATCCCAAAAGCTGCAAACTGAGAGCATCCAAGATCTTATGCCTCCTCCTTAACCTTATATCCCCTTGGACTTACCTAAATGCTAAATGTTTTGGGGCAAAAAGAGGGCTGGTGCTAATTCAGACTTTAGGTGCTGTGGGAAGCGCTGGCACTCCAAAATAATTTTGAGTTTGAATCAAAGAGAACAGTTTTCTCCCCTCCTCCCATTCCATCCTGCTTCAAGTTTCCTGTGATTTATCCGGGAGCATTATTTTTGCAATATTTTCATGAATTTCACGTTGTTCCACAGGATGTTGTAATGGAAACATGGCAGTGTGGTTTCTGGTCTGTGAAAGTCAGTCTGACGTGACATACTAGGTGACATATCCCAGTCTATTTTTAAGTGAAGATATCAATTACTTTGCTGCTAGCTGAGCACCTCGTTGGCTATCAGATGCTTCTCTTGCAGCATTTTCATAGTTGTTGGTGTCTTGAAAGCTGAATAAAGCGAAAAGGCTTCATTGCATAAGGTGCAGATCCTGATCTTTCCGTCTCCGGTTGCTGGTCTGGGGAAGAGAAGTCCTTGCCACAACCTGGGGCGCTGACTGATGGCCCTTACGCTGTTGTGCCTGAGCCACGTCGTGCCTGTGCCGTCACACAGCTCTCGGCAGCAGTGGGGGGCTTGGACCGCGCCGCCTCGATGCTGCTTCTTCACCTCATCAAAATCCCTCCCCTGCCCCGACCCACGGCGAGGGACCAACCCGGCAGACCCCCGTCCTTCAGCAGCAAAAGCCCTTTGCCTGGGGGCGGGGACTGTCGTCTCCCCAAGGACACCTTTCCCGAAGTATCTGTTCTCAACTCCTGAAAGGCATCCAAACCCCTGTGTGAAAACTGAAATGAAAAACTGGCTGGCACGTGTTTTCGCGGTGGAACGAGGTGACTTCTGTGCCTGCAGATTGACGGTATCGCTGCTGCTGGCATGACAAGTCTCTGCGTGTTGTAACCCTGGCACCAGTCGGTGCCACGGATGCAAGCTAGCCTCCTCTTTCATCCCTCGCAGTGCCTCCTTCCCTTCCCTGCTTAGGAAAAAGAGCTATTTATGGACCTGGACAAGGTGACCTCCATATGGCAGATTCTGCCACTCACCGTGGGGACTCGAGCTCGGCACATGCTCCTCGGGCAAGGCAGAGAGACACGCTCTCGAGCGGTGGGCACATGCAAATGGATGTTGCTTGCAAAGCAGAGGAACATTTTATATATTTTTTTTTTCTTTTAAGGAAAGAGATAGTTAAAAAATAGAACTAAAGACTCAGAAAGCAAGGAGTTCCGACTTCCCCCATGCACCGAAGGAAAACAGTGCATTTCTGCAGATTGCGTGTTTGTAATATTCTGAACTTGTATCTGGAATATTATGAAAAGAAAAAATATAAACATTTATCTCTATATTCCCCCCACACATAACCCCAGAAGGAGAGAGCTTAATTCCTCTGCAAGGATGGCTGTCTTTCTCCCAGCAGCATCAATCCTCGCTTTATTCCTACCCTGGGGAACTGCGAAAAAGCAGCCTTTATTGGGCAAAGCTGTGCCGGTGTGAAAAAAGGTGACCCAAATTTTTAAAGAAAAGGAACGCTGAGGGGAAGGGTGAGGAAGGAAGGAAGGGGAGTGGGAGAGAAGGTGTGGAATCCCCCTGGACACGGTGCTGGGCAGCAGCCAAGCCAGGATGCTGCCTTTCTGCGTTCGGTCCGTTTAATTTGATCAGGTGTCAGTGAATTTACACGGTGACCAAAGTCGGAGGAGGGGAGTTCTCTTCCCTGCAGCTTCAGACAAGTAAAATCGCAGATTACCCCCGTCCTTTGCATGCTAGAAATGCCCTAGAAAAGGCAGGCGAGTCTGAGTGCCGCCGTCTTCGTGCCAAATTCTGCTGTTTGACCTGTGTGGCGCAGCCCCCTTGGTATAAACGGATTTACACAGGTTTAGCCACCAGACAGTATTTTATTTTTTTTTTCAAAGTGCATATAAATAATGGCCGATGTTGCAGTACCAAAATTATTTAGTGAAGAATCACTCTTAATTATATGAGAGCACAGATTCCTTTGCAGCTCTACAGCCTTAATTTCTATCTGTGGGACCCAGACCCCCCCCCAGGCTCAGGACTTTCTGTGAAACCCTCTGGATGTAGTGGTAGAGCTTTCAGCATTGTGTGCTGAAAGATCCTAGTTGCGCAAAATGGCTTTAAAACATATATATGCAATCCATAAGGCGAAGAAGAGCGTGTTCTGCCCTGCATACCACCGGGTTTCCTGGAGGCAATGCAATTCTCCCCGCGCAGCCCCCCCAGTGCAGTGTGCTGTTTGGGTTGTTGCAGGACCCGTGCGACACAGAGGAAGACAAGATCTCCTCTTGCTATTTGTGGCAATTTATATTTGGAGCTGCTTGAATAATTCATGGCGGATCTTAACTATTTCTTTTTATCTGGTACTTATTCAAAGGTAATTTTTCTCGTTATCTGGCTATTTTTGCTTACACATTTTGGATATACTGCAATAGAGGTAAACTAGTAAGAATTGTCTCCTTCGAGGGCCAGACAAGGAACTTTATTGCAGTGAGCAAAACAGTAACAGCTCAACACTTTCTGTTTTATTGGGCGTCTGAAGAGATGTGTTGCAGCATCTTCTCTCTCCCTTTCTGCCCAGCTCCTCACTAGTGTGCTCGTCAAAAGCAGGTATCCTGCTCATAAATCGCTTCCTCAGGCAGCGATGAAAGCAAACACGCTGGATACGTCTCTTGCAGCCAGCAGGAATCTGTGGGTAGAGATGTGCAGTTTCACAAGAGGCATACGTTAACAGTATTTAAGAGTTTGTTTTAAAGGATGTATTAAAATCTACCTTTCTGTAGATGAGTAAGTTAATCTAAATGTGTTTACAAATCTGAATAGATTATTTCCAATGTGAGGGGGTGTCTTAGGATGGTATTTCAGCGCTCTCTGTGCAGATGCATGTGAAAATCAGTGTTTCACTAATCGCAGCCGTCGTTCTGCTCCGGGTCCGGTTGGGTTCCTGCTGGTCAGGTCTGGTTTCCAGGAGCGCCCACCCCATGCTAGGCTCATAAACCAGCAGAGGAGGCAGAGTCCCTACCTGGGGGGCTGCAATCAGGGGGATTTTCCAGCCTCCAAATGCAGATTCTAGATGCTTCTTTAGAGCAGCCACGTTTGGAAACTGTTCTCTAGGGAGAGGATGCAATGTCTGTTGAAAGGAGGAGAACAAAAACCTCCCATTGACATCAATTTTGGTAGGCTTTGGATCAGCCCTTAAATGTTTTTCTATTCAGTGTGGTTTTGTTTTCCTCTTTTGAATTACCTCTTTCCCCCTCTCTATCTTTGCCTCTTCCCTCCCCTTTCAAAATGGAAATCGTCAGGTTGGAATGTGAATCTGCTTTCCGGGATGGGCAGATTCCATCTGTGGTGGGAATTTCTCATCGAGTACAAATATATCTGGAGGACATGAACTGTCCTGCGTGACCTGCTGGCTGTTATTTGCTTACGTAATTTATTTTAGGGTTGTTTTGTTGGTTTTTTTTTTCATTGGGATTTATATCTAAAAGCACCTCTCCTAAGCTCTGGGCGCTTGCTAACCCTGCCCGGCAGCCTGCCAGTTCCAACCAGCCAAAAATATATCACCTTACTTGGCTTGTGGGCATTTTTGTATCTTTAAAAGTTAATCCAGCTCTAAGCTGGATTAATAATGGAACATCCCTTTAACCAAAGGCACGTAAGGTCAAGGTAGAGCTGTGTGGATATTCCAGGCTGGTAACAACAGAAGTATTTTTTTTTTTTTTGTCCTAAATAGAACCCGATATGATTTATTTCAGCAGTATTTTTCCTGCTGGACTGAAGGAGGAGCAGAGGAGTGGGAAGAGGGGTAGGCTGAAGGAAGAACAGGCAATCTGAGAGGTCGATGGTGGGGTTGGGTATTGGGTGAGCTGGTACCTAAGGGGAAGAAGACGGACCAGGAAAATATCAGCCTTTCAGTGGGGGAGAGCCGGGGGTCGAGATGAACTCGTTGCAGAGATTAAAGAGAGGCTGGCTGGCACGAGGATGCCGTTGGAGACGCCGGAGCGACAGCAAACACCCTCAAGCTGCGTTTGCGTGGTTCCTGTCGTCACCGGGGTACTTTGATGTGCTGGGTTTGCCCTGTAAATCCCGGCTGTCTGTCATTTATTCGGCAGCGCTCTATAACGCGCTGGTGAGATCACTGACTGCGCACCCTCGGAGCAGCAAAATGCTTTTTCCCTGTTACCCCTTGAATAAAGAAGACACACGGAGATCTTCAGATACTCCCCTCCTCCCACTTTCAGTTCAGAGACTTTAAAAATAAAATAAAAAGGAAATGGAGGGCGTGGGTTTTGCTTCCGCGCGGGATTGCTTCTATCAGCAGGTGCTTGACTGGAGCCAGTGGAATTGCCCCGGGGATGGAAGTGATGCGAGAGCAGCGTTAGGCCTTTTGACCTCCGAAAATAAGATGGCAGAAAGGCGGCGGGTGGGTTTGTATCGGGGCGGCGTCCTGGGGTCGGATCCAGCAGTACAGGCGTTAAACCCCAGCGAGCCCGGAGCCGATCCTGAAGGCAAAGGGAAATTCAGGCAGCTCGAAGTCTGTGGTTTGGGGGCTGTTATTTTTCTCTTGAAACATTATTCTCTTCCTTTTCCTCTCTTGAAGCCTAGAAATCAGTGCTTTTAAAAGATCCCCGATGGGTAGGTTTCTGAAGTGTTCTCTTTATTTTCTGTTTTAGTGCTTTTTTCCTCCATTTCTCCTGCTTTCTGACTGGAGTTGCTGGAGTGGGGAGGACACGCTGCACCTCATGGGTGAGGGACATGGGACAAGCCATACCGGCTCCTTCCCAAGTCGGGTGGGCTGTTTGCAGGGTCCAGCCGCGAGACAGCAGGTGCTTTAGGGGTCCAGATGGATAGAGGACTTCAACTCAACGGGCAATGTAAATCAGAACTTGGTTAGCCTTAGTCTTTGAAGAAAAGGACTGGTTTGGTCTTGCTTTCTCCACCAAAAGCCGTTTAATTAATTCCCTATGAGTCCTCCCGGCAGAGCCTTCAGCTGTTTGGTGCTTTAATAAGGCTATAAAGAGTAAATAATATAACAGAAACAGGCTATAAATTTCTTATGGTGGGGGATTTTTCCTTTTCTTCCTGATGCTTCCAGGAGCCGGGAGAGCGGCGTCTGGCCGAGGGGTCCAGCTGGGCACCCCATCTCCATCGTCCCCCAGACCCTGCACTTTAATAGATCACATTTTTAATTGTCAGAGTACAAAACTTGGGTTTGAGTGTAAAATACCTTCGAGCTTGGACTGTTCTGAGGGAGTCATGCTTGAAACCCATGTAGGAGACATATTCATCTATCTATAAATATATATACACATATAGTTATTGCTGCTGAAGTATGTTTATCGAACACCTCAGCGTGTTTATCAATGATGGGTGAATCACTGATGGCTACCATGATACCAGTTCCCCAAAATACTAAACCAAATGTCTTAGGCAACGAGATCACGCACAGAGCCACGCAGCGATCTCCTAAACGGGCCAAATGCTTCTTTCTTACCTATGAAAACCCATGTTATAAGATACATTAGCTGTAAATTCTTAACAGATGGGGCTATAACAAGCTGTTAGAGAGCATCTCCTCTGCTGCGGGGACGCACTGCGAAAATAATGCCACGCGGCTGTCTGAGCCCTAACGAAACTGAGAGGAGCTGGAGGAGGAGGCTGTCATCTGTCTAGGTGTTGATGTCCTGCTCGTCACCCAGCGATCTAGCCAAGCAGTTGGCCCCCTGTTAAACTCACTCAGCTCCTCTGCATATTTACAGAGGCACGAACGCCATGACGAGAGTTTCCTCTTGTTAAACACGCGCCTTCGCGGTCCCCAATGTTTCACAAGTGATTAGGAGCAGGCCACGTGCACCCATGGTATGTTAAAGAGTCTGGAGGGGTTTTTTCCCTCTCTCCCACCTTTTCAGATGATGGAGTCCCATGGAGAGCGAGTGAGACTTTATAGGAGCCATGACTGGGACTGTTTGAGCTATCATAGATTTTACATGCATATACGGAACCGTGCACAGTTATGGCAATGTATATAAGCAGCAAAATGTACGCAAACAAATATAGATGCATTCATGCACTTGTATAATGAGCAAACCTGTTTAAGAAGAACTGGGGAGTGGCTCGTTTCTCCCAGAAAAGAAGGTTGATCTACAACATTTCATCATGATAAATTATAAACATAAAATACATTAGAACTGATTTTATACAGAGGAGATATATTTCAATAGCCCTGCGTAACCCCTTGAAACAATTCCACTACTCCTTGTGATTTAGGGACTCCTACCTACATTGCCGTTGAGAAGGCAATAATTGTGTTTTCCTGTTTTTATAAAATACTTTGGCCTTAATCTTGTCTTGTGTCCTCACCTCCTCCCCCGCCCCGAACAAACTGGAGGTTTTCCGAAGCCTTGTAAATCATTGCTCCACAATCCCATGATGAAAAGCAGGATCACTTCCAGTGTAACACGCGCAGGACGCATCTTCGCGTGATGCTGGTGTTGGGCTTGTTGCCTGGGTGGAGGTTTCAGCTGCCCCACATGGAGGGACGTGGGGGTTTACCTGGGTCCCTGCAGCACCTTCACCCCACGGGAGCTCCCCTATCCCCGTGGCAGCCTGAAGGACTTCAGTCTACTGTTTTATCAAGCATTTTGTCCTCAAACTGAACAAGGATCAGGAGAAAATTAACATGCTTGCTAAAATCAATTAACAAAAGAGAAAAAAAGGGTGGGTTTTTTCACCAAATCCATGAGACTACCATCCACAAAGTCCTCCATGCGCCATTCTTTAAAGGTGAGGGTTTAATATTTAAAAGTCAGCCCCAGCTGTTGGCTTTGGGCTCCGTGGTCGCAGCGGACGGAGGTTGCTCCCAGCTGCGCTCAGAGCGGCAGGATGGGGAAACGGGCCCCCCGAGCCACGCGTGAATAATTCAGGTGCCTCAAAATCACACAGGGGAATATCTTCTTTTTGGTGGTGGTTTTTTTTTTTTTTTTATTTTAAGGAACGCCTAATCAGCACTAGGCACACAATGGCACATGAGTTTAATGAGATTCCAAAAAGAGCCATCTCTAAACAGCCGCAGATTGAACCTGTGTGTGTAAAACACGTAATTTTGTCTATAGGTGTGTATTTACAAACGCACAAATGTCAGAAAATAGTTGGGGAAAGTATGCTCATGAGCACTTTAAGGAAAAGGGGATTGAAATGAATTCGGTACGACCTAGCTGATAGGCTTTTTTTAAAGTGATCTTCTGAATCTTCAAGATGTCCTTGTTTATTTTCTTTGATTGTGCTTTGATTTAAAATTCTAGGCTCATTAAATGCCATAAAAAGAAACATTTACATAATTTACAAGCTCTTTATATGAACATTTTAATAAAAGAATACACCTTTAAATCAAATCACAAAGGCATATGACATCTTTGAAGGAGAAACTTATATTCCCAAACACAATAAACATCCTTCTATTACTATGTTAATTTGGAAAACAGGTCATGGGAAATTAAATTGCTTAAAATAGGTCACCAATTATAACTCTGCATTCTATTAAAGCAAATGCATCTCTGAAATCTTTATTAGTTTATTTTAATTAAAGGCAGAAAAATATTCAGTGTTAAATTATTGCCATTTGTATGTTTTACATTGATATGGACACACATTTAATATGCAGTGTAAAAAGCTGCACATCTTTTTCATTATGACGCTTGTATTGTTCTTAGTTACTTTACCCATAAAATAAGTCTATAATAAAGTTGTCTTTTAAACATAAAAGGAGGGGAGCCCAAATGAGGTAACGGTGCAAATTTAATTTGATTGTTTATAAAAGGAAACGCAGAAACCAACGCTATCTGTATTTGAAAACAGTTACCGAGCTCCTCAAAATTGTTATAAAGTAGGAAGGGCCTGAATTCCCTTTGTGTCAGGTGTTTGTACGCAGTATTGGAGCTCGTATTATGTTTTTAAATTAAATACATTGGGGTATATTCCCCATTGATGTTCTCTCATAAATTCATTAATACTAATGGTAATTATTGTGCAAGCCTATGGTGAGAGCTGGAATCTACCCCGTACACCCGCGTTTGCAAACACCGTTCCCAAATTATTGTTGCAGCCTTCAACAGAGATAGAAATGAGTACGAGCTGAGTGTCGAAATCCCCTGGGCCACGCTGGTCCCCCCGGGCTACCGCTGTGCTCACACCCTTGGCCCTGCAGAGAGCTGGCTACCGTGCGCTAAGGTGGGCTTAGGGAAAGTGGCTTTAGCATCAGTAAATGCCAGAACCGCGTAAAAGAGTGTTTCAGCAGTAAGCACCGTGAGGCACGAATGTGCACAGCCGTGGGGGGATATTCCTCTGCGCCGGGCCGGGCTCTGCCCTGCCTCTTTTGCTATGGAAAATAAGGAACATTAACTTTTTATGCATACAAAAATGAAAATGTTGAACTCGTGCAAGCATAGGATGTCAGTAATGGCTTTTATGGGACACAGGAGCACCTCTGGGGGGTTTTTAGGATCGACCGCTCATGAGCATACTTGTATTCACCTTGTGTTCTCCTGGTGAACGTGGTTGCCCGTCCCGGCTGGAGAAGGTCACCATGGCTTCACAGAGCTGTTTAGAAATGGTTTTCCCAGATGCCACAGAGGAATTCATGGTGTCATCCTTCCACATTCGGATGGTGAGAGGCTTGGACGCTCCTTAGGATTAGCAAAGAAACATAACTGCCCTTTTACCTTTAAGGCATTGGTACAAATTCAGCTTCCTTTCGTGCTCACTGCTCTCTGGAGCCCAGGAGTCCTCTCCCTGCTCGCGGGGCTGTCTGTGAGCCCTTCTGCCAGCTCCCAGGTAGCTCGAGGGAGGGCAGCGGCTGGACGGGGTCCTCCTCAAGGACAGACCTGCACCTTCATCCTTCACTCAAATCTCTGTCTTCTGCCAGGGAAGCAGCCAGACTGTTTTGTTGTTCAGTCTTCTTCCACGAAGACCTGCCAGGGCGAAGCAGACGGGATGGCAGGTTTGGTTTCTTGCCAATGGAGTCACCTATAGATTTCTTGTGCACCTTTTTTTTTTCTTTCTCTTAGCTGCTCAAAGCACGTCCTTAAAAGAGGCTCAAGAGATCTTTAAGTCTAAACAATAAAAGACCTATTACTTGCCCAGGAGACCAACAAAAGCTCTCAAGGGTAAACCCGCATTAATTATGTATTTGAGCATTTGTATGCTCTGCATTTAGACACATACGTGTTATTTACCGACTAGCTGGTAACGGCTGTGAAGCGGTTGAGATGATCTAGGGTAAATACGAACGTCTGAGGGTTTGAGGTGAAGCGGGTGGAGGCAGAAGGTGGTGAGGGAGCATCAGGCATCGCATCTCCCGCGCCTGGCTGAATTGTGCCTGCTGCTGATAATTCGTCAGCCTCAGGACGATGTAAATGTGAACGAGGGGAACAGAGAGCCAGGCACTTTTGCTGTTAAGGTCCTCAGACGGTCTTGTACACAGGACTTACCCTTTCAAACCCAATAAGCTGTATGTAGTTCGGTTGCAAATGACAGAGGTGCTTGTTTCCATGTGAGTCCCTGGAAGATGGGAGCTCTTGAAAATTCTGACTTTTTCTTCCTCGGAACCATGAAAGTAAATTCCTTTAAAAAAACCCAAACAGTCCAAACCACTGTACTCCCGTGGTGCTTCCCCTCTGTAGAAATGGCAGAATTTCACAAAGGATTATTATCAAATATTGTTACCTCCTTCAGCAGAGGAAGGAAAAGCAGCCAACGTGCCACCAACCTGCATGTCAGGGCAGCGGCAGAACCAGAACCGGAACCCAAACCCCAGGGCGGTGCTGTCGGTTGTGTTGCTGCTCCCACAAATCTGGATTCGGCAGCGACTCTAAAGAGAATCCATCCCTCTGCCGGCCCACCGCTTCCTCAGGGGACTGGCAGGTGGGAAGAGAGCTGTATGTGGCCAGTCCTGCCTCCATTTTGCGCCAAAAGTTGTTTCCAAAAGAGCGGATTGCTTCCTGCGTGACTCTGTTTTTCTAGTATTTGTTCAGATGCAGTACGTAAATATGAACTAGATGGTTTTGCGAGGATAACTTCTGTTAGTGACTGTGTAGCTGTTACATCAGGTAGAAGTGAAACAGAGCAAGCGAAGCTAAAAAAATTAAGATCCAGCAAGCACTTTTGTTGATTTTCTTCTGGAATCAAATTTGCTGAAGCTACATAAAAGTGCATTATTACTTCTCTGGAATAGCGTATATATATGTCTTCCCACCTTTCTTACAGCTGGAAGCAGCTCCTTGTTTTCGGTAAAGATACAACTTAACAAGTTAGAGTCATTATCGATCACATTTATCATCTCCATTTCTCTTTGTGGAGCCGATACTCTCCCCGTTGGAGCCAGTGAGCATTTACACTTCTGGTTGCAGTTTTGGCTCTGATACCGGAGGAATCTGCACAGATGTCAGGGGTCTTGTATCACGGGGGTTGCTTGTATGAGTTGGGAGTAAGGGGTTGCGTGATGGGGTCTGGAGATGAGATGTGTTCTCTAAAAGCCTGAATCAAGAACGTATTTCCTTCAGAGAAGCAATGAAACATATGTCAGCAGGTCACTGCAACCAGTGGGATTTAAATTTGTTTAAATTTAAGAATCATCTCAAATATATGGGTGGGTTTCGGTCTGTCCCGAAATGCTTTCCTGAACTGCTGTTTGGATCTGCTCAGTTTTACAGTGAACTCCTAGAAAAATGATTTTGATGTATTTAACGCAAAATACAGTCAGCTGAATGCGTTTGCCGAGCCTGCAGCTTCCGTTCTCTGTTTCCGTAGGAAGAGAATTTGGGTTTTTGTTTGTTCTAACTTGCAGGGTATCGAGTTTGATTTTGTTTTTAAATCTTAGTCTAGGCACTTCCAAATGAAAAAGTTCAAATTATACAACTGTGCAAACAGCATTACTGTAATCTGCATAAAGATGGGTCCGGAAGAGCCGTGGTATTAGCAATTCATTAATATGCAATGAAAAGCTTATTTGCACTTTGTCTAAAAGTAACAGTAACTTCAGGTTTGGTCTCATTTGCATAAATGATACAGCACAAGACTAAACCACTCCAATAATAGTCCTTAATAGGATAATCATTTAAAGATTTTATGTATAGGCTACTGAACTGTCCATTTAGGCCCATTTAAGTTAAGATACAACGCACAGCTCGGAGGATCATGTTAAGGAATGTGCTAATTTACTGAATCTAGTTTCCCAGCCAGCGTTTACAGGGGTCATTTTTCATGAACTACCGGAGTCACTTAAATCATAATATTTCATAATAAACATCAAAGGTTACTGTACGGTGGGGATCATAAAAAGGCTACAAAGCTGCCCCGTGCTCGTGTTCGCCTTCAGCTTGGGCCTGGCTGGGGGAGCGTCGTCCCCGATTCTCAACCAGGAGAATTTTAAACATATTTACAGCTTCATACCGGCAGAGCGCCACATATAATGGTGCCTGCTAAAGCTGCATTAATGACCAAAATAGTCTTCCCTAGAGGTGCACTTGCCCTCGTGAAAATAAATCCTCACCTCTAGTAGATAAACAGCCTCGTCTCTGCTCACAACAATCCTGCAGCTGGGGGTTGCGGCGCGGTTCTGGGAAAAGCAGCCTCCGAAAGCTGCTCCCCCGCTGCTTCTCCAAAGAGATTTTGGGGTTTTTTAACTTGTGCTCAAAATCCTTCGCTGCTTTTTGGGATCGGACCCTCTGGGCTGCCAGAATTGGTCGCCTTCACCCCAAACATTCAATCATTAAGCATTTGAGCAAAACATGCTTAATTTTCATTTTAAACCTGCCCTTGAGCCCAACTGGTGTCACTGGGGCCGGTGGTTTGCTGAAAGGGGAGCCCGTCCCTGCCCCACGCTGGGTGGGGGGAAGATGCTCAAGGCTGAAAGGGGCTTTAGCCAGGCAGTGGGTGTCGGGGGATGGATTGAGAACCTTCCCTTTTCCCTTTATTCCTTAGCAGAAATGCCATCATTTTTCATGCAGCAGCTGCTCCCTGGTGGGGTTGGGCAGCTTAACCTGGGCACTGCCTGCTGGCAGGACCCTCGCCTTTCCCCGCCGTGCTGGCCCCTGCGACCGGGGGGGGGGGGCACAGCCTGTCTGCGCTTGCTCCGTTAGCCTCAAAACAAAGATCCTTTCAAACCGGCCATCGCTAACAAAAGGAATCACACCGGTTTTTCTCGGTGCGCTTTCCCACGTGCATTTAAATGGCGAAACTTGAAGGAGCCAGGCTGAGGGTGCTGCCTCGTGCAGGTGGAGGAGGTTGTGAAAAGCCTGTTCCAAAAGCGTGGCAGCTCCATCTTCCCTCCTCTCCTTCCCTCCCTGCGGTCCAGCAACATTTCAGCCTCAGAGTTGATGGTGGGCAGTGCTGGCCACCCATTGATGCCAGAGGCTTTGGAGCTGCTGATGGGGACAGTTATGTCCCTTTAAGCAAGGTTTTCCTCTCAGAGAGGGTTTTTACTGATACAAATCCATTGATTTTTCTGTGTTTGGCTGCTGAGTCGCATGCGAGAGCCTAATCAAGCCCAAATGTCTCTAACTTTTATAACACCAGCAACCTCTCCGCAGACGAATTCTGATCTGAAATATTCATTTTGGTGGCACATCTTAATTGCATTGCAATTATTTCTGGAGTTACTCTGAGTGCTTTTCCTTTGCTGCCTCTACATTTTCCATAGACTCTTACAGCATTCTTTAAATCAAATGGTGCTCAGATACCATGGTGATGGTTGACCTTATTATTATGGGTGACCTCTTTCTTTTGGCCTCGGACAGCAATGGCTGACAATAGCGGAGAGCGCTTGCTGTTTCTGTGTCAGGATATGTGGGTGTTTTACAGTTCACGTGCGAGATGGTGGGTGCAGATTAAACTGGGGATTTTAAATCATAAAGCCCGACGAATAAAAAGTCAGATGTGCAAAAATGCCGTTACCGGGGGCTCAGCTGATTTCTTGACACTGCCATCAGCATCCCTGACATCATGAATTCCAGTTCCAGGGAAAACAGATTACACCATTTTTGCAGGGGTGGAATATGGATCTGCTGAGAAAGCAATGTGATTATCTGCCTTGGCTTTGTGTGTGTGCAAGCACATACTGGGTGGGGAAGAGTTAGATATTCACATCTTTTGCCTCCATAGCATAAACGTCTTGATTTAGTCTTGTAGAAAAAACTAGGGTAGGAAATTCAGCCTGCAAACGTGATCTCACAGGGGTGTGTGTCAATTCATTTTTCAAAATAATATATGTATGTGTACACACACACGCAAACACAGAGAGATGTTTCCCTTTGGACTCCTAAGATTTTCATTACTTTATGCACAACAGCCCTGGTCAAGCTCAGGAGAATAAACTGTAAAATGCTACAGTGTGGATGGATCTATAAACTGAAAAATCCTTATTAAAAACAAAGCAAAAAAAAAAAAATCCGAGTCAAATTTCTGATGATTTTATTTGACCGCGAGTAGGGTTTGGAATTTGCAGCCTGAACCTTAGAGACTCGGAGCTGGAGAGCAAGTGTGAAGCTGGCTACCCAGCAGCCAGTTACACTCCTGCTTTGAATGTTTAAACATCCTCAAAACAGAATGAATTTTTCATCTATCACTTCGGCAAACAATCTGGCTCCTGTGTGCTGAGGGGATGAATAGCCACGCGTGTGGGATCTTAATGGAAAAAGACAAGAAAGCATGAAGTGATGCTTTTTAAAGCGCGAGAGGAGCCCACCTCACTTGTGCTTCAGGAGTTAGATGTCAGGAATTGCATTTTGCAACAGCACAACTTAATAAATTTTCCCTTTGCAGCCTTCTGTGATGTTGTCTCCCACACTGATAAAGGGCTTTTCGCTTGGCATAGTTTGGGGTTGCGGGATTTTTCTTCGGGTTTTTGGAAGCTGGCACCTGATGTAAAGATGCTGTGACAACGCCTATGGAGCTACTGCTTCCCTGGCTCCTCTTCCGTGCCATGCAGGAGCGATAGAGCCCGTCAGCACGCATCGTCCTGTCTGCAAGGTGCGAGGAAGGTGTCCAAAAGATGGACCATCTCCCAGTGCCCGTTTCTTGCAGAAGCGCAGGCAAGAAGAGAGAATATTTATAGAAATGAAAGCAGCTCTTCACAGTCCCCACCATAATTCTTGCTTCTTTCTGATGCTTGTTCTCCATATTGGTGACTAAGTACCAGCTTGGCTCTCTACTTGTAGCACTCTGATTGCTTGTAAAAATGGCAGATTCCCTATTTGATTTCTTTTACTGTTCTATTTCTGTTTTATCTTTCTGCAGTCAAAGTTTTAAAATTAATTTCCTCTTCCTAGCACCCTAAGCATTTAAAGAAATGGGACTCTTCAAATCTGATCTGTTTGTTGCCCTGATTCAGAAGTCCTACACACACAGACTGGTCCTTAGCCTGTAGTCAGCATCTTGAATAGGATTTCAGGGGTCTTATTATGAGTTAGTGATTCAGACTAAAAATATGGAAGGTCCTGATGCTGATAATGCATTTAGAAGAAGAAGAAGAAAAAGAAAAGGAAGAAGGAGAAGAAGGAGAAGAAGTAGAAGGAGGAGAAGAAGAAGAAGGAGGAGAAGAAGAAGAAGTAGTAGTAGTAGTTGTTATCCAGAGAAAAAATGTGTGGGCTAGTATTAGCTGAAAATGAGTTATTTATACATTAAATTTTAAATTTTAAATTTTAGGATCTAAAAACCCTAAAAATTTTCTGCAAAAATATTTCAGCTTTAGTTTCCTTCCCACCCCTTTGCTCTTCAGGCAAAAACGGCTTCAGAGAAAAAGGGAGATTTGAGGTGGAAAATTTAGAAACTGAAATATTGTTGCAATTTTTCGTTCAAAACTAACTTTTGTAAAAGACTGTTTCTTTCTGAAAAGGCCATAGAGGAGACCTTTTAACACCTTTAATTCACGTGCCATCTCCCATGGAAGGAGACGCGGCGCTGATTCCACCCTGGTCTGCAGTGCCAGCACTGAGAGGGTTAAAGTGCTGATTTTTCCACTGATCCAGTCAAAGAGAACAGCAGTTTCCTGGGTTTTATTCTGCAAAACAGTTCAAAAGAGAACTTCTTAATATTTTTTGTGAGTACAAGGATGAGGAAGCAGAGACAGCCACATGTGAGCCTTATGGGTATATCACACGGAGCTCTACCTCATGGGTGTCCCCAGAGGATGTGACACCCAGTCCCACCACCACACCATGCCCAGCCATTTGTGCTCTGAACAGCACATAGTTTGGGGCAAAGAGAGAGGAACTGGTGCAAGGCACTGGGGGTGGCGGTTATTTTGGTTGATTACATAGCGTTGTTCTAACCCCAGCAGTGCCTACAACCTCATGATCTTGGCTACCCTCATGTACTCGCAGTGTGTGTAAGGTGTCCACAGCCTCGGCCAGCCCATACATATGGAGAGCTGTGGCTCTATCTTCCTCAGGAAGATGCTTTTGTAGGCAGGAGACAACATCTTGCCTGCAGAGCCTGGGTTTCCACAGGTTTGCACTTGGAAATATGATCATCCCTGAAAACATTCAAGATTGGACAGGGCTCTGAGCACCCTGATCTAATTGAAGATGTCCCTAGTCACTAGGACTAGATGGCCTTTAAAGGTCCTTTCCAACTGCAACCGTTCTATGGTTCCATGATGACAGTAATGTCTACACCCTTGTATTCAAAATCTTGTGTGAAGCTGCAACTCACGCCACTGGCGCCAAAAAAGCTGGTCTTAGACTCACACCTGAAAAAATCTAGATGTTTTTAGTTTCTTTTGTTTGGTTTGAGCCATAGGGGCAGTTTTTGAATAGTTTGTAAGGCCTAGGGAGCAACTTACTCCTTTTTAATATAGCTGGAAAGCTGAGATTCTACCATGCGCCTTTCTAGGAGCTGAAGACTGAAGAGTATTGTATGAAGATATTTTGCAAGAAAATCTTGATCATCTTCAGCAACGACCTGGCCCTGCCTGTACTGTTGGAATCACATATACACACGTGCAGGAGGATGGTCATTCAGTCATATTATAGTTGATTGCGAACTTGACCATAGAGAGGGCAAATATATGTGTTTTCTGGTGGAGTTAAAGTTTTCTCTGTTCTCCTTGTACGTAGTTTAGATCCACTCAGTGGAGACACCTTGTGCTGAAGTCCCTACCATGGATAAAGTTATCTAGGACAGATTTGCTGGGAGATGAGGGTAAGAGAGGAAACAGCAAACCTTCAGCTCTGCCTTCCCCAAACCCACCACGCATTTAACAATGTCTTAGTACCTGGGTCAGCCTTAGGTGTTCTTGTCTCACCAGGAATCTTCCAAAGATAATAAGGCAGAGTAGCTCAGAATCAACTTCTGTCTGTGTTTGCTGCTCTTTCCCTGAGGGTTTTGCTTTGGCAAGGAGGGCATGATGAGCTCATCATCATGAAGATGATGGAAGTGTAGCCTGGTCTGGAGGAGGTGCTTGGATGGAGTGCCTGGGAGTTAAACCCCAGCTGATGTAGGCAAGGGTTTGGTCCAGTGAGGCCCTGGGGCTGACAAAGTCCCATGAAGAATTTGCCCATTACAGAAATATCGTAGGACCATCGTTTCATGTCAACCTCCAGGGTAAAAACAAGTCAGAGAGAGATGGGGCTGAACAAACGTGTTGGTAAAGAGGGGAGGTATGTCCCAGAGAGTGCTGTGACCGGCGTGTTGGTGGGTACCAGCACAGCGACAGTGTTTCAATTAACAGCAGACTCTCCGGCTGCTCTGGCTTATGCCAGTGGCTGCAAAGAGCTACTTAGGGCAGTAAAAGTTAATGGTACATGTAGCTCTGCAGGATGGGGCTGCTGGAGCGGCTTTTCTTGGGAAAGCTCGCTTTTATGCATGGGTTCCTGCCCTCGCCATTTTAGTCCCGATGCTTGGGAAACAACTTGTGTATTAAAAGCGCACGCTGCAAAAATACACCCGAAAAAACCAAGTGTGAGGCATTAGTAGCCCCTCGTAATTTCGTTTTTATGGTTTCACAAATATACGCTGCCAGTCTTTAATTGCAGAGAGCGCACAGCAAGGCAAGGAGGGATATCCTTGGTATGTAATAGCTGGCCAGAATTAGGCAATAGCTTTGCCCCACCCGCAGCCCCCTCGGTGATTTCCTACAGTACTCAGTACAGTCGTCGGTATGTGTGGTGCATTAGTTAAGTTAATTACAACAGCACAGAGATTCATTGCAAATTGTTCCTAGTTAAAACTGAAAATTCACTGGAACAAGGAGTGCTAATTATATTCCACTTGTTACTGCTGTGTCTAGTTAATATTCCAACAGCTGCTTTGGCAAGATAATGATGGCTCCAGCAGAAATTACTGAACAAATAGATTTTTAAATCAGTAACAACATATTTACCAGGATTTTTTTTTCCCTCTTCATACACAAAGTTAAGCCCTGCCAGAGTTGAGCATTCATATTCACTGAAAAGTAGAGATAAAAAAAATCAACATTGCTATTATTGTGTTAATTTGGCGCACTTCAAAAAAAAAAAGCGCTAAGCAAGAAAATATTATTGATAAATAAATGTTCCTCTCCTCTTATAGGGATATAGTGCTCTTCTCAGGTTCACAAAACCCCGTGCAGCTTTTTTGGTTGACCATAAATTGGCCGGCACTGTAGGAGAGCATGGAGAACGGTGCGATTGCTGGAACCACGGACCGGCCCGTTGCAGTGCGGCACCATGGGGATCCGGCAGCCGCTCATCCCAAGTGGCTTCCCAGTTCATCACTGCTGAAATGGGCAAATGGATTTCTAAATTGCAGTAGTGGCAGCATGGCTCCATCTCACTGCCGTTATTAACAGGGACTTGGGAGAGACGGGTTCCAACACCTGCCTCAAGCGCAATGTTTCTTGAGTAACCGAGAGCAACATCTTTAACCCCCCATGGGGTGCCTGGGGGTTAGACCCCATCTGATGCAGGCAAGGGTTTGGTCCGGTGAGGCCCTGGGGCTGACAAAGCCCCGTGAGGAATTTGCCCATTACAGAAATACCGCAGGACCGTGGTTTCATGCCAACCTCCAGACTTTTTCCCACAGACAAAGCCTTCAGACTCGCCGCACAAACCACGGTGCAGATCTTGCTCTTCCTCCACAGTCTGAAAATGAAGTTAGATGCTTGTGAGCCCTCGTGAGGCCGAGGAATCCTCCCACTGAAGCTGCAGAACCGTGCCATGGTGACGGCAGGAGCCGCCGCCTCTGCTGGGGAGGAGCAGCGGAGGTTGTTTGGGCTTTGCTTTGTGCACAAACATCTCACCCCACAGCACACACAGTGTGACGAGGCAAGAAATCTCACACACCGGCTCTTGTGACCCAAAACAAGTCATTTCTGCGTCTGAGACAGCAGGTCGAGTTTCGGGGCTTGTGAGTGTTGACCCCTCTGCCTGCGCAGGAACCGGTCCATGTGCTGCAGCTCAGGCTGGCTCCGCATCCAAGCAGAGACGCACAGCCGCCTTTCAGCAGGACACGTGCGTGCCATCAGCCAGCTTCTGTGCCTGGCCAGAGCCGAGACAACTCAGCTCTAAAGTTTCCAGGTTTTTATCGCTAGAAAAGCATCTGCCTTGCAGAGGTGAGTCAGGCACCACCACCTCACTCCTGCCCTCTGCGCCACTGAGGCTCAGCAAGGCAGAGGACCACCTTGCCCAGAGAAGCTGTGGCTGCCCCATCCCTGGAGGGGTTCAAGGCCAGGTTGGACGGGGCTTGGAGCAGCCTGGGCTGGTGGGAGGTGTCCCTGCCCAGGGCAGGGGGGGCACTGGATGATCTTTAAGGTCCCTTCCAACCCAAACCACTCTGTGATCCTGTGACCAGCAAACCTCTCTGGAAGGCAGCCACCTAACCGCAGGGAGGAGAGCTTGGGTTTTGTCACTCCTCCCGTCTTGTGCTCCCATCTCTGGGTACACACAGTAGCCTGCGCGTATGAAAAGAAGCAGGACATTTTTAATGAGTCGTGAACAAGAAGTTCAGCTGGTGCTGAATGTTTAAAATCAGAGGCAAAACAAACACGCTGGAGTGTCGGGGGTTCTTTTTAATGGATAGCACAGCTTCTGGTTTATTATTACTGCTATTACAGTTTGCAGCTGCAAAATGATCTGAAATTTCAATAGCAGCATGCCTCTTCATGCTGCTACAGGAACGTATATGCTCGGTTGTATAAATCGACATGCACCTCTCATCCAACCAGGCTGGAGCTCTGGATCACACCATTTTATAATTCATCTCCCGAAAAGGGGAAGAGATGGGCTTTAACACCTCGGCTAACGAGGGGGAATGTTTAGCAGCGCTACCGCTGAGTGAGCCGCTGCCTTTGGAGGGAGAGCATGCAGCAGGGCTGTCCTGCTGGAATTACTTACATTTTCAATTAGTTTTCTTCGGAGAGAGGGTTTTCTTCCCACTTAGTCATAACACCAGGATGCGTTAAATAAATTCGCTCTGGGTTGTTCCCTGTCTGGCAAAATAATTTGTGAACCAAGGTGGGGGGAAAAAAATCTAGTTAGCAGCAATTGAACGTACAAAGTGGGGTGACCAGTAACTCTGCGCTGCCGAGCCAACATTGATATATGTCCTATGGTGTCTTATGGGAGGTTTCTAATTGCAATATGAGTTTTGTGTAGTAACCTACTGGGAGAAGGGGAGAACGCAATTGCTTATCAGTTTATCATTACAACCTTTTATTAAGGTTTTTTTTAATTAAAATGGAGCGACAAATGTACACTCTTATCCCTATAAGCAATCTTATCTAGTGTGACTGCTGCTATATTAGTGAACTAAATCCTCTTGATTACATTGGATGTGATCTTATGAAGTATGACAGCTTTACATATTAATAATAGGAACTGTCTGAATAGGCTGGCGCATGACCCTCTTCTCTGTGGCTCTCCACCAGCACAGTTTTAATCTATTTATCTCAGTTGCTTTCCAAGATAAGCTGTCGTACTCTCAGGAAAGTGCAGTTGTCCCCATTTCACAGATGGGGAGGAGAAACACAGAGTCTGGGAGACACCTCAGGCCAAATCCCCAAATCCAGCACTTTGACCACAGCCCCTTTGTCCCGGGAGCTCCAGCTTGATCCCTCCCTTCTTTAGACGTGCGGAGCAGGAGGGACCTACTTTATTCTCCAGGTCTCAAACTGAATCTCCCAGTGTTCCCGGCATCAAATTTCTACTTGCATGAGATGAGCATCGGCTTACGCGTGGTCACCTCTGCAGCGCCAGGAGCGAGGGGGTTGTTCTTCTGGATGACTTGCCCGTGCAAAGGAACCTCTGAAATGGGTGTGCAGGTGGCTTTGTGTGCCCGGGGAGCTACGTGCATACAACTGAGACGGCAAAATGAGAAAGGGAGGGAGCCTAAATAATAGGCCTGACGGTTTACACTATATATCCAAATTTACGGCCACTAACACAGGGTTTGTATTATGTAGCTACAGGCTCTTTCTTGAAATATTTTTGACTAGCATTGCTCTGGCTGAGAAGGAAATGAAGCTCTGTGGCATGATGAGAGTGATGAGGGATGGCGAGGGCTCTTGTCTGCTGGCTCGTTTGTTTGCCTGCTTTCCCTAACTCTGAATTAGGATCCCCTCTAGGCCAAGGGAAAACAGAGCTGCTCCGCAGCCGCTTGGCTGCTGTAAATCCATGGAGGCGCGGAGGTGTAAGTGCTGTTCAAATCTAGCTTAGCTTTACAGCAAAAAAAAGATACCTATTGCCCTACTGTTTCCAGTCAGGGGCCCAGATTCTGCTCCCCGCAGCACTGGTGCAGCAGGATGAACTTCGCAGAGTTGTTCCAGGCTTGTGGCGGTGTTGGATGGAGCTACGTGATCCCATGGAGCCGGCTCTGTCGCTCCCAGGAAGCTCTTCACCTCTGCGCCTTTTGTGCCAAGCCAGCAGAATCCTTCCAGAGCCGGTGGGTTTTTATGGCAGAAAAAAAAAATCAAGGCGCTCTCTGTGGGTTAAAATGTAGAGACTCTGGAGGCAGGAATGAATGAAAAGGAGAGGCAGGGTGTGCGCTGCAGTTTAACTGTTGTAGTGCCCTCAAATCATAAATGCAGCTAGAAGCCATCTCGGAAATCCTGTAGCCCAACACCAAGCCAAAGAGAGTCCCAGGCACTTACAACTTCTGTGATTGTGCCTAAATTGGAGTAGGAATGTCTCTTCCCACTCCCGGCTCCACACTGCAGCACTGAGCCATTAATGCTTCATTTCTGTTCCATGGAAGGTCTGGGGGAGGTTGTGTTCGGGTTTACCCTTGCAGGCAGTGCTCCCCTGCCTTATAACTTCCATTTACTTCTCTTCATTGCATTTCAGAAGAGCAGTTAATTACTCTTTTTACATTGATTCCAATGCGTTATTTCAAACTTCACCTCCTTAACAGGAGGCACCTGCGTTAATAATGATGTTTCATTAAGAAACAACTAAAAGAAATGGCCTTATATCCTTAGAAATTCCCTAGCTGTCACAATGGTACTCCACAGATTTATATGATTTTTGTGATTCCTTTCAACTGGACCTGCGGTGCACCTGGAGGATCAGCACTGGTCTTTGTAGGCTAGAACAGACGAGCAGTGAGGTTTGCTTTCTGCGCCAAGAAGATGATGCACAAGGAAACGTGCCAGACAGTCTAGAGGAGAAAAAAATAAATCTGTTCCCCAGGGAAACTGGAAACACTGATGTCCAGTGGCTCAACCGGGTCTCGGTGGGGGGTTTCAGAAGGTGCAGCTTGACCATCTGAGACCCCTCACCAAGTAAGTAGCCTCCCATGGTATTTGTAGCCTGTTTGCACCAATGGTGCATCTTACAAGTTGCTGAACATTTGGCCACCTGGGAAGCGTAGCTGCTTATGAAAGTGGCCTAATAGATGGTTTTAGAAAGAATCCAGTTATGGAAGGGTGGGTGTTAAATACACCTAAGGATAAATCTTCTACACTCAGATTTGAAAATATTTCTCTACCTGTGATAAAAGGCATCAAAATATACAGATCATTATAAAGAATCAAGTTCAAATAAATGTTTTTAGTAGTTGGCATAAAGTTGATTCAGAACCGAGGCTGTTTCCTTCCGTGATACCTCCTCCGCGCTAACAAATAACTGCTGAACGATTAATCTAAAGGGCCTCAGATGCCCCAGCCAAACAGTTGACATGAGTAATGGTTATGGCCCCACGTAATACACAAGGATCATAAACAGTTAATCTTCACCAAAAGGGAGAGTGAAATATTGTTTGATATCATTTTTAATAAAGAGAATAAATTAGGCTTTAAATATCATAGCACATCTTTAAACGCTGGTTACAGCTCCTGCGCGCAGAGCGAATTAGCAACTGAATAAGTGTGTCAGGGGTTATCGGCTGAATTATTACCTCCTGGTCCACTTTGCATTATACTGGCCCTTGTGTCCATGGTAGCCAGCAAGCTGGCCACCTGCTTACGATGGCTGCACGGATAACCAGCTTTGTCTGATGAATTAAAATGGTGGCTTTAATCTTGTAGTTAATTCCTAATTCCACTAGTAACGTCAGTCACGTGAGAGAGGAGAGCATTGTTCTCCTCTGTTTACTTATTGATATTTTAGGGTTTGATGATGTCCGGTCTCCCTGCAATGGCAAATTTAACTCTTCAGGTCTGGCCTGGAAATGCAGTAGCCGCCGTGGTTTGTTATTCACCATAAATCCAATGCTGGCAAGCGAAAAAGGAAGGGGTTAAAATGAAATTCAGTGCGCACCTCCCTTCCCTCTGGCTGTGCATCAGATTGAATTCTAAGAAAGATTGATGGTGGGCTTTAAAATTAATTGCAAGTACAATTGTTATTATTAATACACATGCACATACATCTAATAACACTACACAAGTCTTAGGAATAACTGTGCTATGAGTAGGTAAATCAGATGTAAATACATAGTTTGGTTCTATTTATCAAATAATGCCCACCTTTGTTATAATGCCGCCTTCAAGAGCAAGAAACAGTCATTAGAGCAGTCGATGCAATGAGGCTGATTATGTTGGGGTTTGAGGCGACCCGTGAGAAACAGCTATTAGCCGTCCCCAGAGCAGCGGCTGTGGGAAGCGATGCTGTTGCTCCTTGCGTGGGGTTGTGATTTGTGGTGCTCTGGTCTGTCCTCCTGCTTTAGGATCTCCACAGACCCAGCAAGCCACTCTCAGCTCTGCTGGAGACCTTTATCAGAGGTCTTTATCTGATCTCTTTATCAGAGAGCGCTTTACCATCTCCCCTTGCAACCAGTGGCCAACAAGCCATACGCGAACTGATATGCCTTGCCCAGGGAACCCGTCAATGCCCCATCCCTGCAGGGGTTCAAGGCCAGGCTGGATGAGGCTTGGAGCAGCCTGGTCTGGTGGGAGGTGTCCCTGCCCAGGGCTGGGGGTTGGAACTAGGTGATCTTTAAGGTCCCTTCCAACCCGAACCATTCTGTGATTCTGTAATATATAACACAAACTGGTGTTAAAACTATATTTTCCCCCTTCTTTTTCTAAACAGAGGGACAAACGCTGCCGGTATAAACCCAGATACGTTAGTACAAACCCAGACTGTCCCTGCCGACGCCACTGGTAGCGTGGTTCATTGCTGTGATTAGGTGTGACCGTGTCTGGGCTGGGGGAGCGTCACAGATCCACGGGTTGGAAGGGACCTCTGGAGATCATCCAGTCCAGCCCCCTGCCAGAGCAGGATGCTGTCCTGCCCGTGCAGCATCGAAGCTGGAGCATCTCGCAGTGTGAACGTGGCCGTGCTGCTGCCGGGATGCAGCTCGCGCTTCCGCACGGCGTTTCTCTGCGTGGTTCAGGTGCAGCCGCTTGGCTCTAGGACAGGGATCCTCACCCCTTGTCCCTGACTTGATCCGAACCAGCATCCTCCCACCTTTGCCCTCCTGGAAAAAGCCCACGAGTGAGGAGCAGCTCCACCATCAACCAAGATGTACTGGCACTAAAGGCAAATCACTTCCTATATTTCTAATTCCTGCTGTTGACGTGCCTTATTAATTATACCAACTAAAGCATATTTCCAGAAATATACACATTTCTCTTCTGAAAAGAATCCTACATTTTTCTCTGCATAGTTAAAAAAGGGTCAGGACTTGAGAAGATCAGGAAAAAATAGAACCGGAATGATTTTCTTTGTCAAGAATTATTTGATCTTTTTATTTTTGAGGGGGAGGGGGGAAATCCTAAACTTTGCATTTCAATGGATTTTTTTATTATTATAAATCCATCTGTGCACACACACACACACACACAAGTCTTTTCTGTTCTGTACAAGGCACAATTTAAGGCAGCTTTCAGAAATAAAAGGCAGAACAAATGTTATTGTTATTCTCAATATACAGATGTTTATTCTTATCTTCCCCCCGCCCTTCTTTCTTTATTTCTACTACTGTCTTTTCAGTGACATCATAAGTAGGACTTGTCTCTTTATCGTCTTGCAAAGACTTTTGTTTTCTGGGACAGGAGCCTATTATGTCGTCACATGCCGGAGCAGTAATAATCTCCCCCCTCGCTTGGAAGTCTTAATAGAAGACAATGAAAGAAACCATATTGTTTTCTGCTGGCACTAAATAGAGGAAGCAAGGGAATCTGAAGGGGGGAAAAATTAGACAAGAGAGACAGTCACTCTGGCATTTTGCTTTCTAAATTAATGTTTGGGGTAAAGAGGGTGAGGGTTTCCACACTTAATAGACAGGGAAGGACATGTTAATTATTAGGTCAGACACCAGGCTGAACGGCACGTCAGGTGAAAGGACCTGATCCTGGCAGGAGCTGGGCACCTTAGGGGAAGCGATCTCTGCTCCTTGCCTCACGATGTCCAGCCGCTAGGGTTTGCCTGTGGCCCTGGGTGACATTTTGTAGAGAGTTCACTCAGCCCCAGGCACTTGAGCTGCTCCCGTGCTGCCCTGTCCGCTCCAGCTGCACTCCAGCTCCTTGCAGCTGGATGAGTGGGATGTCAGAAACGTGGAGGCTCTTCTTGTTGCTTTGCAAGTACTTTCCTGCAGGAAGAGAGCAGGCATAGCCTTGCCCCTTGCTTTTCTCTCAGTAACTAGTGTCCGAGGCAACATCTGAAAAACTCGGAAACATTTTGGAATAATAGGACCCTTTTCATGGTCACAGATGCATAACTTCATCAGAATTTAACTTTATTCCTACCACGGGACCTAAACTTTCTCTGCAATTTCTGGGATGCTCTCCTCTTTGAATTTTCTTGAAACAATAAGGGAGGGCTCAAACCCTCAAGGCAGGAAAAAGCCCTGGAAAACGTACCAGCATCCAAAGGGGAATACCCACCTAAAGGCTGGGTACCCTACAAAGGAGACACTTGCGTAAGAGATGATGATGAACGTCTGGGTGATCTCCTAGTTTGCTCTACCTTCTCCTTCCTCCCTTTGGTTCAGACAGAGATGCTTTCTTGAGAAAAGAGAGTGATGCTGCAGGAGGAGAGTATTTTGAATAGGCAGGATTTTGGCTTCCTGGGGGCAAATAGACTAGAACTACTGAAACAAAAGCAATTCTTTTTTTTTTTCCTTTTTTTTTTTTTTTTCTATTCCTCATCTATATATTGGGAGACAAGCAGATAATCCCCTTACTTACTGTAACATTGTGCAGCAAAGAAGGCAATATAATAATATCATATGGGAATTCAATGTTCTTCACACTGTGGCTGCCTCTTTGGCAGTTACTGTGTCTAATGTATTATCTCTTTTTATCTCTTATTTTCAGACATATTGAAGTGCTTGAAAGGAAAGATAATGTATACAAAATAAATGTACATTGAACTAATACTGTGACACAAGAGTGAGCCTTGAATACCTTTTATGAAATAAAAGCCATAGGAAGAAAGTTAGCATATATGGGGCCAAATTTTCTAGGGTAGGCTTTGCTCCAGCTGGAGAGACCTTGTTGTGAGTAGGGCACCAGCTGGGAAAGAGAGAGATCTGTTCTCTCTTTCTGTTCCTGCCATCGACCTGCTCTCTGACCTTATCTCACTGCTTTGTTTTCTCTCTCCAGCTAAAAATATCACCTCGCCTAAAAAGCAGCTTTTACTTCTTGTTCTTTTGGAGCGCGGCTGGGCCATTGGCCCTCAGAGCTCTCTAGTCCCACATAAAACCCTGAGCAATAATGAAATGACCTGGTTTCACCCAATCTGGGGCTTTTGCATGGGACAAACTAGATAGTTCCTCGTGCTCTACTCAGTCGTTGACTGCAAGGGTAGGAAAACAGCGGCGCAGAGTGGTGTCAGCCCCCTCGCTGCCAATCCTGGCTCAAAAGGGAAACCTGTCCATGACCTGCAACTTCCAAAGCATTATTTATTTTTTCAAAAAATCTAATGAATCACTTGTATCTATAGATTTTGTTGAAAATATCCTCCTAGGCAGCCCCATCAACACTGAAGCTCACCTCTTTAAGAAAAGTGCCCCCAGAGGAATTTTTGGGGCGCTATCTAAGGTAATGCAGCACTCATACATGACCAAAGTAACGTTTTCCAGTGAGGTAAAGATTTTCCAGTAAGTTTGCTGTGTACATTCCTGTCTCAAATGTTTTCCTGCGTAGCTCTTAGAGAATCATCTATCATCTTAGAAAGGTGATCTCTTCTGAATTGGCCTTAGCTCTGCTAAGACTGTGAACGGTAACAGATGCAAACCTTATGACTCTGAGCGTTGTTGTGTGGGTTGGATAGAGTCACAGTGCACATTTCTGGCTGGGAGAAGATGGTCACAGATGCTTTTCCAGAGGCAAAGCTGCATGGAACAAGGTTTCTCTCTTTATTCCCAAACTGCATTCCTCCCCTCTCTCCCCTCCTCTCCAACAAGCGACATTTTTCATCCTTTTCGTGCCTCCAGCCTGAAATCTGAACACTTTTCTCACGGGTTTGGCTTCCACTTGCAGTGTTGGGCAGCTTTCGCACTCCTGTGGTGCCTTTTCTTCGGTCTGTTCCTGCCCAACGCACAGAAATCCTCCTTCTCCTGGTAATGATATGGGAAAGGCACGATTCCTTCAAATCCAGAAAAGACAGAAATCTTTGTGACATTTCAGTAAAGCCTTCCCTGAGAAGACATGCTAAAGCAAGGCTGTCCAGCCCTGCCACCTCAGAAGATGAGTTGTCAAAAAAGGGGTAAATCCCATACAGGGAGAAAAAGGCGTGCAGAGACTGGAGAATTTGATATAAAAGCATGGATGCATTTAGTAATCTGTGTGTGGTGTGTTCATCAGGCATTTCCACAACTGCACGTGTCACAGGCTGGTCCCGTTTGCAGGTTAAGCCCACTCATTACTCTGTACGTGCGCACACATCGCAAGCAGTGACAGCAGAAGTGGCCTGAATCACTCTTAAAACAAGTCCTTTATAGTTGGTGGCAGAAATACACAAGTCATTCATTGACTTTTGGATATGTTTTCTCATAAAAGAAGCCTGCTTACCCTCGCTGAACACTGCCCCCTCTTATTGGATCCCTGCAATATCCATGCAGGACTGCAGTTCCAAGCACTTGTGACCTTGCAGAAAAGTCCAGCTCCAGATCTGATGCATTCATAATAATCTGGTTTTTCCAGAGGAGTTCCAGGCGTCTAACGCAATCCTAGTGAAGTGCCAACTGTGTAACCGGCACCCAGCCTGCTGCGGGCCGCTGAAAAGCTGGATCTGCTGATACATATCACATTTATTTGAACACCTGGTGGTCTATAACTCTTAATTTCTATAAAGACTCTCTGGCATTCCATCCGTGTCCCCATCCATTTTGGGTTTTCAGTTTACTAACCATGAATCTATGTCTCCATCCTCTTTTCATCTGTAAAACCTGTTCCTTGGAGAGAGGTTCTTGTAGACAAGAAGGCCCTGGTTCAAAACGCCCTGAAATCATATACAATGGCCAGATAGAAAGTTAAAAAGCATTTTGGATTCAGAATAGATATAAAGTGTTTTACTGGACCGTTGCAGGAAGCGTCACATTTAGCCTGACTGAGGCTTGAGGTATATTTGCCTTTTTTGAAGCAGTTTCAGTTGCTCATTTCTGTCACCTACCAACTGTGTCCTTAATTCCACTGAAGTAGAAAAGATGTTGCCAAGATCAGCTTTTGGTCTGTGTCATTAAAGCTTTTTAAAAAGCAATTAAATTGCATACTATTGTGAGAAAAGGTGTAGAGCAGAAATCACCCTGTAGTGTTGTCGTGGCATAATGATTAATGAGTGCCGTTTCCTTCCCTCTGCCTCTTTAAAGTGGTGCTGACTTTTGAAAGGGTGGGCTTTAGGCCGAGAAAAAATGTTGTCGGAGGTCTCTGTGCTGGCAGTGGCATTAGCATCTTGTTAAATTGCCAATAACAGTTCAGCCGGGCTCTTCTTTTGATAGCCTCTGGTCAGCAGAGAAAGGAGTGCAGGGTGCGTGGTTTCGGCGATGCTGCCCATCGCGTGGCGGAGGCTTGGGGAGATGTGGGTCAGTGGAAATCCCCTCTCGGTGTGTCCGGTGCTGGCTGTCACCTCACACCCCCATGACCAGTTATTGCCCAGATCACACCGATGTCACTGGAATGAAACCAGAATTACTGCTTCAACAGACCGTGCGCCTCTTTTCTCCTCAAATATACAATATCTTACTTAAATTTAGCTAATATGAGCAAGCTACTCATCTTAAAATATTGGTGAAGGCAAACTAAATCATAGATCAGGGAGACCATGATCTCCCAGCCTCATTTAAAACTCACTGCCTTGACTTCTCCAGTTTTGCCTTAGAAACTCTTTTCTTCCACGCTCGTGTTCCAGCCTCACGTTCAGATCAGTGGCTAAAACCCAGATCTGAGCCCGAATAAATCATCTCCATTCTTGTAGATTTGATCCAGTGGAGACTGTGACATTTAACTTTTCCTTATGGTAACTAAGGAAACTCCCACAAGCTGATGTCCTACCAACTGCCTTTTGTGCTCGCGCAGCGACAGCCTTGGCTCTGGGATAAGAACATTCCACCCTCGTCTTCAACTTGAGAGCCAGCTTGGGTGGCTTTCAGGGCAACGCGTGTTTCCAGATGCGTCTGTTCTAATCTGAACAGCCAGTCGGGACTGACATTTGATTTTAAATTGAGCATTCGTGGAAACAAAGAGCAGAAACAATTGCTCCGGATCTAGCTGTGGAGTAGAGTTGCAACCTTCTTTTATCTCAGCTCACTCTGTGTGGAAACAGTGGTGTTTTTCTACTCTTGTCTCTTTCCAGAAAGCCAATTTGAAGATAAATTATGCACCGAGATCAGGACATAACCCTTGGCTACTGTTTCAGCCATTTATCCTCTCCCAGATCAAGTGATGCTACTTGAAGACATTAACTTTCCCCAGCTGTCTATTACCAGCCCTGTGGGTAGGAGTGATGGTATCTACGCTCTCTAATCCACTCCGGGCAAAAATCAGCCAGGTTAGTTGAAACTGCCTGTGACTGCAGGTAGGAGATGGATGACCACATGGAACTGATTAGGGAGTGCTTGTACACTGCTGGCTGTTGGCAGGAAGGAAAGGAAAGCCAGAGGCTGGTAAAATCTTCAATTGGTTCAGCAGTTGGCAAAGAAATGTCTTTTTATGCTCTTAACTCATGCTCTCAGCTACTTTGGAAACCTTTTTCCATGAGGCCAAGGTGGCGCGTGGAGCCCGATGCCTTGCGATAGCCACCACCATGACTAGGTGAATGGAGCTTTCCAGGAAAACTCCCTGCAGTGCATGAGTGCTTCTCAGAATCATTTTACCTTCTCCCCCCTTTGATTTCCTTCTTGAAATTAAAGAGGTTATCTCAAGGAAGGTCTCCGAAATGACAATGAGGAGGGAATTTTTTTGTACTAGGGGTATGGAAGGTACTATCAGGAGAATGATATTGGGGTTTTAAAGTGGGGTTAATGACAGGTATTTTGCTGTGGATGGCGGCGACCAAGAAAAGCTATTCATGGGAGAGCAAGGACGCACAAAATATCTAACTATTAGTGAAAGATCAAAGGGAAATAAAAAGCTTAGAGAGGAAAATCTTTGTCTGGAAATGAGATGTGGGCCTGTGGCTGAAGGTTGGCCTCCAGAGGTAAATGGGAGGGGGGGTGATGTGGATTATCAAAACCTGGGGAAAGATATCAAAAGAGATGGAGAAATGCATTGCCAGCTAATGGTAGAGATTTATGGATCTGTTATGAATCACATTGACCTTATGAACCATCTTTCTCTCTCCTCAGCACCTTCTTTGCCCTTCCCCTCGATGTCCTTTCATTATTAAAAATGCATGTTTCTGTCCTCAATTTCATACATGGGAACACAGTGACAATCAGTCCCATTAGTCTTTGGCGCTCCAAAGACATGGGCTGAAGGTTTGAACAATGAGCAGAGGATGCCAGAGTCCTTTCTTTGTCCAAATCGCTGCCATCACTGCAGTCCTAGAAGCATGGTCCTTGAGCAGCAGCTTTCCCTTGGATTTCCTCAGGCCCTTGCTTAGTTCCTGGCCCAAAGGAAGGCAAAAACCCAGCCTGAAATGCAGCCCAGTCTGGGAGAGCAGGCGTTTATGTGACAGCAGAGGGGTGCCAGCCCAGGAGTTGTTATCCCCTGCCCATCCCTCTATTTGTGGATATTTTTCCCAAGTGTCAGGTTGGTTTCCAGTCCTGGAGAACAAAGGACAGAGGAGGTGTTTCCCATCTGAAAAAGGGAGAATAGAAAATGTGAGAACAAGTTCATAGCAGCAAGAAGTAGGAGGAAGGCAGGAATAAGGAAATGCCCCGGATCTCCCAGAGACTGTAGGGAAGTACAGCAGAAAACTCTCCTCCAGCTGCTTTCCTTCAGGCAGGTAAAATATAGGGAATCTCCTATTTCCAGCACATATTTTTGAATTGCCTGTTGAGTAAATTGTGGTTTTCCGTCCCCGTTACTCTACTGGTAGCTATCATTCATAAAGCAAATATACAAAATAAATTAATTTAAAAAAACCTTGTAATGATTTTTCCCTGCTTAAGTTTTCAATTACATCAGCTATCTCATGCTCATTAGAAAGACACGAGCTCATATTCATTAAATGCAAAACTAACTTTCCAACAGCAAAAAGGCTTGGGTGAAGAGGGTAATGATTTAATTTTCTTCATTTCGGAGAATTACATCTCTTATCCTGGGGCAATGCGTCTGTAAATGCAGACAAAGTGCTGTTTCAGACTTGGTTTAAATTCCTAATTTGGTGGAGCTACTTGTTAGGAAAGCCTGAGTGAGGGCCAGGCCCCCATTTTAGCTTTTACACTCGACCACAGCAAACAAATGTTAAAATTGCTGAGGATTCCAGATAATATTTTCAAAAGTGACCGTCTTCAGAAGAAAATTTGTCTACATTTTTCTATATTAATCCCAATATTAGCCCATATTTATAAAGATCCTTCTCTGCCTGAAAATTCATATAGCTGTCTAGTGAAACATTCAGAAATTGTGGCGTTTATCTGCTGTTAAAGAAGACATTCAAGAGCTTTCAAAAATCACAGCGTGCCCATATTCACCTTCAGGTGCCCAGATATTTTTAAAATTGCAGGAAAAATTCATCTCTGAGTGTGTAGATGTGGTTGGTCCCTGTCTGTTGTAGAGAAAAGGACTTTGGCCACATGTAAAACTTATAAAATTGTGATAAGAGTTTCTTGAACTTGCCTGAGTACATCAGGTATTTCGTTCTCTTTGGGGTTTAGTGTAAACTGCATCTAGGTCTGTGAGACTTTTTTTAAAAAACCAAACAACTCGGTAGTAGGGGACAAGGAAAAGCAGCTGTTTTTTCTTCTGAAGATCTGCAAAATCCCATACTACCTTCTGCGCGTAAATAACTGAAATGGAAAGTTTGCAACTGACAGGATTTTGCCCATGAGAATTAAAAAAAGCGCACAAATCCGACGCGTGGTTGGGCATCCCCTAAAGGCTGCGTGAACACGGACTGTGTAATAGGACATACTTGCGTGCAACGTTGCCTGTGAAACTGAGATTCATTAAAACAGAAATATCAAAATATAACAATGAATTTCAGATACGTAGCTACCTTTATGGAGAGGTACTACCTTGAGACAAATCATTAGCTGTGTGCTTGGTCTTTTACATAGTTCATATGGGAAAATGTGTGCTGCTTCTTCCCGGCATCTCGCTGTGACCCATCCTGGCGGGGGCAGAGGGGGAGGGTGTTTTTCAGTTCTGCTGCAGTCACTGCGCAGTGACCGGTAGTGTTGCTCATTAAGAGGTGAAAGTGGTCATACAATGCACCAAGGAGAAATGTCAACAAAAATCTATTCATTTTGCCTTCGCTAAATCTTGCCCCAAGTCTTGAGTGTGAATCTCTGTCTTCTGGATGTCAGTGGAGCAAAGTCACTTGGACTTGACGTGGCAAATGATTTGGAAGAAATGAAAAAAAATCCTAGAAATACACACCTCTAGAACCTTTAATGTGTTAGAAAACTAATTTGTTGATTGACTAAAAAAAAAAAGTTAATTGCTAACAAGTGCACTTAATTATCTACATCACTTTCTATCATCATGGATATTCAAGGTATAGAAAAATACTTGTGGGGCCATTGCACCCCCCTGGCTCACCTCATACCTTATGGTCACGGAGGAGGACTGAACAATTGCATTCCTAGAAAATATGTTTTTATCTGTAACTACTGATAAAACAGATGCAGGAAACACCGATTAAATGGGCCGTAACCCAGAGTCCCAGGACTTGTAACCTACACAAAGTAGATGCCTCTTCTGTATTTAGTCATGAGATATCTTTGATAACATGAGACCTGTGCCCTTTCTATTTGTCTATTGCTTACCATAGCTGGCCAAGTTACTGGGAAACCCCAGAATTTCCCAAATTCTTACTGGTCTTAGATATTTTTTCATGTATTTCTTTAAAAATGTGCATGATTTTTATGAGATGTATTGGAACGTTTGTTGATTTTTATATGGACTGAATAAAATCATGAGCTGAAATGAAAAGTTTTAATGGAAATGTCACAACCGTTTCAGCAAGAAAAATATGACCAACGCCAAAAATCCATGCTGAGAAGGCATTTGGGTTCAAACGCGAAAATCCTTCCTTAGTGCAGCTCTTCAGATCAGATTCTTCCCACCTGACTTCCCCCGTCTCTCTCCAATTTTTTTCCATTCCTTGTCCAAACTGATGAAACAGCTGCATTTTTATCAGCTGCTCTCTCCACCCCGGAGAAAGCTGCGTTTCACTGGAGGGAGAAGCAATTTTAATACACAGTGGCACACGGAGAGCCTTGGTAGAGCGCCTGGCGTGGGGGCACCACCTAAACGCAAGCTCAGGACAGGAGCTCGAGCTGTGTTTTGACAAGCCTCTATATTGCAGTAACTTGCCAAACAACATCTGAGTGCAGAAATTGCTTTCAAGCTAAGTTTTTCCTCTCTTGAAGTTTCCCACTCTGTTTAATAAGGAAGCAGCGTTTGGTTTTCTCGTTTCTCTTTTGCTGGTGGCGGCCATGGGGCTCTGCGGGCAGAGCGATGGAGGGAGCAAAATGTTCTGAGCAGCAGCTCAAGAGAGATGTGAGTTTTCTTCTAAAATCTGTGTCCGCTTTCATGCATAAAGATCAGGTCTAGTTCCAAAATAGCTACACGGGGCTTTGTGAAAATCGGCAAGCTCCGGCTGTGAAGGCAGCCGCCCAGCATGGACCGAGTTACAGAGGGGAACGTGGAGCGTTTGATCATTTGGCCTTCTTCTTATGTAGCCACAAAGATAAAATACCCTCATACCGCTCTAAGCCTGTCACAGGGCAAACTAAGCCGGAAGCCGGGGCAGGATTTGCTTCGGTTTGCAGAAATCTTTGCAAACAAGAGAATTAAAACCTTGTCTGCATCCCAAGTGTGTGGCCTGGGCTTTGGCCATTCAGTGCCATTAAACCTGCCACTTGCAGGCTAAAGGAGGCGTTTCTGTGCTGAGGTGGCTTCTTCAAAGCAGAGCAGGATGCTCCTCAAGGAGCAACTCTTTGATATCATTGCCTAAGTGAATTTTTTGAGGTTGTTTTTAGGCAGGATGGTGTTCAAATTATTAATTATATTAAAACAATGACGGCTGCAGAGTATAGTCCATCTAAAAGCCTGACAAAGAGCCATCTCTCAAAAAGGTGGGGGTTCAGGGAAGTGAGTTTTGTAGAAATTGTGCAACGAGTGGGTCACCTCCGTCCTCCCTGAGAGAAGAGGCTGGGGCAGGTCTAGATGAAGGCAGCAATCGCAGCCCAAACCACCTGCCCCAGCTCACGGTGAATGCGGGACCGGTTCATCCCCTCCTTTCTAATGAGAATAACAACTGCCACTTTCCTTTCCTGAATACGAGCCGTTCTCCCAAACCAGTTTTGCAGCTCCCCTGAGCGTCTCCTGACTCTGCGGGAGAGGAGAAGGGTGCAGCGGGGAGGGATGGAGGGAGGAGGGAGGGAGGGATGGAGGGAGGGAGGACCGCCAGCCGCAATTCGAATCTCATTTCCAGCCTCTTGCTGGCAGCATCCCGTGACTTCCACATCACGACAATTTTGACATAACCTTGGAGGAGAGTCAAGCGAGAAATCCCAAGGCAGCCCGCAGACGCCGGGGGAGAAGGAAGGGGTGGAGGGGAGGAGGGGGGACGCAGCCTGGCAGCGCTCTGCTCTGCCTCTCCGCCTTGGAGGGGCTCGTCCCGGGTTTGAGCAATGGAACCGTGCTGGGAGCGGGGGGAGCAGCAGTTGTAACTTCTTCAGAAGTTATTTCGTATGATTCAGGGTAGTCGATTGTCATTTATTGTAGCCTAAAGCATGAAATTAATTTTGGCATATAGACCTGTGACTAGAGGGTGGGCTATTTTTCCTGTTAGAAACGTACCCTTAGGTCTGCAGTAACATCTTTTTCCCTGAGCGACTGGCTGCTGGCTGTAAATCTCAGCAGAAGTCGTGCAAGTCAGGAAAGATCAGCAGCGAGTCCATTTTTTTGTGCAAAGATCAAATTTCAGTGTGGCTTATTTTGGATTATTCCTGTGCAACAGAGCAGGAAGGAGGCAGGATTTCCAGGGAAGTCCTGCAGGACCAGGGCAAAGCAGTGCCCAAATGACTGCCAAAGTCTGAATTGTGCTATTTAATTCCAGGTAACTTCATTTCCTTCACTGGACTGACTCCTGAGCTAACTTCTGAATAAAACCTGAGATTCTTAAGAATATAAATTGTGAGTCCTGGATCTTGCAACTGATAGGACACGGGAAAGCTGCCATCCGACTCTGGAAACCCAAAGGTTATCCCCAGATGTCAGCTGGACCCCACAGCGCTGCATTTGCCAGCAGCCGCAGGGCATCCCAAATTAATACGGAAACATAAGCACAGGAGCTACGGGAACATGTTGCATTGTCACATTGGGCTAGTTTTGCAGAAACATCTTTCTTTCAGGCTCATCCGAAGTCTCAGCACTCAATGTGATTTTAAGTATGATGATTTTCCTGTCAAAAATAAACTTTGCTCTCGCAATAACTAGCACATCATCAGTTGGAAGTAAGCCTCGTCTTGAGTGAAAGAATGGAGTTATGTGGGTTATTTTTAAATAGCACAACAATATATGCTAGAGAAAAAAAATTGCTTAAATTATTTACTTTATTTACACTATTCTCCTGAGCAACATCTTCAAAAACATGTTTTTTAAAAATGGTATTATTAATTGAGGGGTTTTTTTGAAGAGTATTTATTGAAGTTTTTGGAGAGCTGGTTAAATACTGAAAATGACCTCAAAATTTATATCACAGAGTTATTTGTCATTTTACTGGGTTTTAGACCATGTGCAGAGTTTGGACCAGCGTAAGCGCCTTCCCGGGGTGGGCGAGCATCTCCTCACGAGAGCCGATCCAGGGCAGTCAGACTTCAATAATGTGGGGAATCAACCATCTGGCCCCAAACAAATCGACTTACAGCCTGGTCCCCCAGCCCTCCGTGGGTGTTGTTTTACTCCTGCGAGTAGCCCGAGCGCATCTACTCGTGCGCGTAGGAAGATGCTCCACGCATAAGGAGGTGGCGCTGGAAAACATTGTGCTGGAAGATGGGAACTGGGAAAGGGACGGTGTTAAACCAGACCCATCAGTGGGGTCTGGAGGCTCCAGAGCGAGCTTTGCCGGAGAAAACAATCATTTCAGCACTCCAAGCTTGTCCGCTCTGGTTTATAAACCCAAAGTCCCCCGTGTGTCCCCGGGACGGACGCAGGGCGTTGGGGGCCGCCTCCATCTGCGCCCCTCCGCTTCCCCGCCAAGGAGGAGCAGGACGGGGTAAGATCAAGCCCGAGCTCCGCGCCGAAGCCTGACCCTTTGTTTCGGCGGTGTCTCTGTTGGTGACAGATGGTGATGCTGTCCTGGTGAATTTGTTACCTTCTCGATGACATGCAATATGTCTGCATCCTGACAGTGAGAGGAGAGACTCCAGCTGTCCCTCCAGTAATTGACAGCAAGGAGCTGTTTTCACTTTTGACAGAGCTAAGAAGCATTAGCATCATATTGGCTACTAGGAGGGGTTTTATTATTATGTTTATCGTCTGAGAAAAGTCATTGTGATGTGGGACTGGGTGGGTTGGTTGGTTGTTTTTGTTTTTTTTTTTCTTTTTACAACTTTGCTCCTGCAGCCGCCCGGTTCTCCCATGGCAAACTGTCACATGCTCCAGCGGAAAAGAAAGGGGAGGAAATGTGGGCTCCGGCCACCTCGTCCCCAGGCGAGTCCTGCTCCTCTCACGCTGATCAAAATGACAAAATCCCACCTCCTTTCTTCAGAAGCAGCACGGGAGGCAGGAGAGGAAGGATTTTAGGATAATGAAAGTGCCAAAACTAGGTCTCCGAGGTGAGCCGGGAAGAGGTCCTGTCCCATTTCTCGCCTGCTGAGGTCGCCTCTCGCTGCCAGAGTTTGGGTCAGATCCTTTGCTCTCTGGAAAAGAGAAGAAAAATAATCTTGCGTTTCCCTGGGTTTTAGGCTCTGCTGGCTGACATTCTGGATGATTTATGTCCGGTTTGCTTCCCTTTCTCTCTTCCTATCTCGCACACATACCCCTCGCTAGCAATAAAGGGCACCTCTCCCGTACCCTCCTGGACCCAGCAGCAGTCTGCACTCTATAATAAGTCCGTAATAAGATTGGGGGAGTAAAATCAACTCCGAGCACATAAGTCACAAAGACATCCATACAACAAAGATTCCTCCCTGAATTAGATTCAAGCTGACCTAAAACAAAGGTTGGGTCTCATTGCAGATCTAGCAAGAGCAAAGCTACCGAGATGAGCAGTTGCTTCAGAAAGAGCTGAGTATTTCCCACTGGCCCGACCAGTTGTAGCTCCCTGCGTGAAAAGCATGCACCGTTACACCACTGAAATATCAGAGAAGATAAGCCTTTGCCATGAAATTTATTCAGGGTATTCACACAATCATATCTATTCTCCTCTCGGTGTCTTCCAGACAGAGACGTAAGGGTCACCCATGCTTTTGGGCCACTCTTATGTCTTCTGCCTTCGTCTAGCACCTATAGCCATGGGATACTGCCCCTGGACCGAAGGGTGCTGATGTCGGAGACTGGTATTTTATGCTGGATTAATGAAAACTCAAGCATGGGAAAACAAATGCAGCCCAGCAGAGCAATCTCAAAAGGAAGGTTTCACCCGGGACGGTCACTAGCCCAGCGCTGCTTCTGTATTTTCTGGTCCGTGGAGCGGCGTGTTAGCACAGACGGGGCATCCACACAGTAAGAGGGAAGGCAGGAATGGTGAACACTGCGTGCTGCATGGGCAAATTTACCTCCGCAGGAAGAACCCAAACTTCAGCTATTTCTGGCCGCAGAGCACTTGTTCAGTTCTCATTTCAAACTATTTCAGGACTGGGCATTGAGTATTATAATCCCACTATTTTCAGGGCATATGTGACTTTGGAAATTCCCAGGCAATTTTTTAAAATCTTCACAGTGACTTCTGTGGATTTCTAAGGAAAAATTAATATGAACAAATAAAATACACGTCTTCTGCCAGGTTTACAAGACGTCCTTGAAAGTTTATTGAATTGTAATTCTGAATCCTTCTTTAAAGAAACATGCCTTCATCTCTCGTGTTTACAGCCAGGTCCTCTGTGAAAACAAGTCCACAAAGTCAAAAAAGCAACAAGTATTTGTCAACTCTGATTTATTATTAATCTGGGCATTTTAGCAAAGGTTGCTACAAGACTTTGCCAGTTTCTTCAAATGAGGATTGATTTTTAAGTCTCATTGAATACCTTTGTTGAAAGGTCCTTTTCCCAGATAGCTTTAAACATGCAGGGATAGCGCTCGGCTGCCAGGCTGTTTGTGCTGACTAAATTCTGAATTTATCGATCTAAAAGCATGGCACCGACCTCAGAAATTAGCTGGCTTGGGAGCAGCATCAGACTCCTAAACCCGTATCGGTGTTGACACGGGCACGTGACAAAACCCCAGGCCAAGTTTGTGCTACACAGAGAGCCTGATTGCTGGTCCTGGTTTGGGGCCAAAAGCTTGACTCATACCTTGGACCAGAATTTGGAGGAGGGTAAATTTTACTTTCCAGCCTTTTCATTCAGTAATTCCTGAGATCCAAAGCTTAATGCAAAAGAAATGCACATCCCCATAACTGTGCGGGCAGGGGTGAATGAATGAGTGCTGCTGGGCGTTTGGGTTTAGGGACCAGGACCGGGATCCACCCTGGATGCTGAGCTCCTGGAAAGCCCACTGCCTTGTTTAAGGGTAAAGTAAATGGTTTAAGAGAGAAGTAGATAGGTGCTGTGGAAGCCCCATCTTTTCTGTTCTGTGCCTGTATGAGCTGGTATGAAATTATTCCTACTCCTTTCAGTACTGTGCTATGTACTGCACCTTCCCGGTTCCAGTTGTGAAAGAGAGTGAGGGAGAAGGCACGGGACTGCGAGCAAGGGGGCAATCTGCTGCGTAACCAGCATTTGTCAGAAACAGGAGTAATTGCTGCTCTTTGGTGTGATTTATTGCGGTAACAAAGGTTAATAACAATGCCACTCAGCCAGTTTATTCTATTCATTTTCATGTCATTACACCGTATCAGGCACGGTGCGTGTTGCAGCTGGGGTAAGGACCGCGTCTCTCCTGGAGAGATGCTCCAGTCTTCCTCCTGTCCACCACAGCCCCTTGCTGGGGTGGGCTGGGGGCTCGGAGCCGAGCTGGAGCCTGTCTGCAGAGGGTGGTCACCCCAGGTGTGGAAGGACCATCTCTCTCTTTGCATCTCCGAGGTCTGAAATTTTAGACAAATTATGGGAAAAGCTAGCATGAGTAGAAGTTAAAGTGGGGCCAACGTACTGGAGCGATGCTTTGCTGGAAGCATGTAGGAGTGAGGGCAAGGGTGGGCAGCGAGGGGGTGGAAAGCAGCCTGCGACAGCAGATATCCCCACGGGATGCCCGAGGGATGGAGGGGGCTTCTGTGGGAAGAGGTGGATAATGCAAAGGAGCCGTCTGTCATGCAAATGTGGTAGCAGAGGAGTATTCCTGGGTGAGCTCCCGCATCCGCTCTGGGGGAGCGGGGAAGGCTTTATAGTGGGATGCTGCTGCTCCAGCCCCCAAGGCTCTGCCAGGGGAGCCTCTTCAAGGGGAGCAGAAGGAGGGGCAGGAAGGAGAGCAGAGCAGGTTGGCATTACTTTGTTGTTTTGTTTAGGATCTGGCAAAATCCAAACCCCTCAACTGCAGAGTTTGAAAGGGAAGGAGACTGGCACTTCAGACTAAAGAGATTCTTTGTCCCTTGATGAGGCTGCCATGACCCAAGCCCTCACGCCAGCTGCCCCCACCTACGTATATTTGTATTTAGGGTGTGAGGATTTAAAACACATTCCGAGCTGAGCCTTCATTTATCAGCATTCACCGAAACCATCTTGTTCCGGCCGTGATCTTTTATTGCAGAGCTATTTTAAGTGACCACACTGTCTTCTCTGAGCTTACAGAAAGAAGTCATCAAGGCTTGGAAAGTTAATGGCAGCGTGATTCCCTGCTTTTGGGGAGCCGGGGGTTGCTGCTAAATTGTGTGCAAAGTACCGTGGGAGCTGCAGAGGGCCTGAGTTTCCAGAGCTGCTCAACAACCACAGCTCCCAGCAAACTCAAGCATTTCCAGAAATCGAGTCAGTGCTGTAAAAAATCCATCAGACCTCTTTTTCCCCCAGCACCAAGTACCAGTGTCCAAGTACGGCCACACACACAACCGTACAGACCCCCTCCCATGGGCTTAGCCCAGATCCATCCTTCAGTTAACCCGCACCCAAATGACTGCAGCCGTTAAATCTCTGCGTCTCAACCCCAGAGGAATGGGCTGCTCTTTGTGTGAGAGAGGGTTAAAGAAAACCCAACATCTTGCTACAGATCATCCCTCCCTTCCACCCACTTCGGCGCTGGCAATCTCACTCTGTTCTTTCATCCAAGTGGGCATCAGCACCAGCCCCATATTCGTAAGTGTCAAGAGGTGTTGATGCACACTGCATACGGCACTCGGCTGCTTTTGCCCACCCCGGAGACTAAATGCCTCGCACCTCCGCTCGGCTGCTGGGACTTGGCTGGCTTTCAGATTTTAATTTTTTGAAGGACTTTGAAATTTTTCCAGCTCTCGCTCGCTCTGCTGTTTTTCACCGCTTGCTCAGTGAGGTACCTGGGCTGCTTTGTTCTCGGAAAGGCATTGGTAAATTAGCAGTCGCAAGCTATGGCAAACGCTGCTTTTCTACATTGTTTTGACCAATCTCAGCTCTTATTATAAGGCATGAGATAGACAGCAAAGGACAGTAATGCCTCAGAGTGCTACAGAAGTGTCCATCTGATTGCTCCTGCTACCGTTTAGGGGAGAGGATGTGCGTAAAATTAGCTGGAAAATTGCAAAGAGAAAGAGAAGCCTTCACCCACAGCGGTCGGAGCCCTAATGCCGATGGTGGAGCATCCAGCTGAGGTGTCAGCTCACCCCCAGCCCTTCAGGAGAAGTGGTCTCGCTCAGAAACCTGCCTCCTGCAGGTTTCCAAAGGGGTCTGTGAGAGTCTTTGGTATTGAAAGAATTGTTGTTGTGGGTGAAAGTTTCTTCAGACATTTTTTTGAATACTTTGAAAGTCCTTGAGTATTTTCTTGATGTTTTCTAACCCTTTGGGGACAGGCCATCAGGGTGCACGTCTGTTGATATCTCACAGACATGACAGCAACCCATGAAGGAATATTGGAGCTAGTTGTGCTGCCTGGCTTGGGACTGAGAGCAGGGCGGTAAGAGCTGTATGGAGACCCAAAACTCAGGCAGGGGGAGTTTGCCCAGTGACGCCCAGTAAAGAGATCTGTGTTTTTGCAGGTATCTAACCTAGCTCATTTAAATCTTTGTCTGTAAGTCTTTGCTTCTTTGGGGTACGGGCAGCACGTCATGACTAGATCCAAAGTTATCTGGAGAATCAAGTCTTTAGCTCTTCCAAATAAAAAAGAAGTCTCTCAGTAGTTTCCAAATACATCGGGTTGTGACAGGCTGGGATGCAGTCCGGGGTTTGCAGCACTAACCCGTGAGGCTCTAGCACCTGAGATCTCGAGATAGGAAAGCAGAAATCCGCTCACAAAGCTCTTGCTCTCACATCACCCAAAGCAGAACTGTGAACTCTGCCGCAGGGTCCCAACCTGTGCTGACACCATCAGGCCTATAGTGACTTTCTATAATGCTCCTAAGCCTGCTGGTGACACGCTGGGTGGGATTCAGTAGCCTGAACATAGAGATCTCTTGTCCTTGGAGGTGCCCTGACCTGTCACCAGCTGCAGTACTGATGTGTGGAGGTTACTCGTGGCTCCTCTCTCATATCTGCCAGTCCCTCGAGGATGACTTGGTTCCATTACAGAGTCTAAAATAGCCCTAAACCTCCATGTTTGGAAAGCTGAATGCAACTGAAGGACCACAGAGGGGCATGTGGGCAGGAGGGACAAGGGGTGAGGACAGGAAGGTCCTTGGGGCCAGAGAATGCCACTTGCTTTGCTTTGCTGTGGCTGTGTTGGTCTCCTCCACCATCCAAAAGGATAAATCCTTTTTCTTTAACCTCCTCGCAACTCTCAGCCTCTAAGACGCAACTGCGGACATATGTTTGCCTTTTCCTTAGTAGGAAAGTGAATAATTTCTCTCTCCCCCTCCAGGTCCCATAGCTCTTGCATTTGAACAAGACCTTGGGCTGAACCAGGATGAGTCCTGCCGACCCAAGCTCGGCTCACGAATCGCTGGGTTCCTCCGGGCCCTCCCCCATCTTGTAACATCAAGGTCTTTCTCCTTTGCAGCAAGGTTAGGCTCTATATGTCTTAACCATATGCCCCAAGTGAGGAATTCATTAGCATTCATTATGCATTCATAAGAAACAAATGGGCAGAGGAGTGGGAGGTAGTGCAGTTCCTCTCAGCTGCTCCTTCACACCCGGCCTGGCGGGGACGCGCCGAGCCATGGGCCCCCGCCGGCCCCCACCAGCCAGCCCCGGGTCCACCGCACGCACGTGTGCACCACCCACCGACGGCTATTGCACACCCACCCTTGCACACCCACCCTTGCACACCTGCCCTTGCACGCCCACCCTCTCCTGCCTGCCTTTGCATGTCCTTCCTNTCATCCTCACACGCTCCTCTCGCACCGTCGGGTGATTTACAAGTCCTCAGCCGACAAGCCCCGTCCGCCTGCGTGAGTTCCCCATCGGTTCATTTAACTCTACAACATAAGCTGATTACGGAGGGAAATGGCTGAAGCATAAATCTGGCTTTCTTTTTTTCTCTCTTCATTTTTTTTCCCCCCGTGGTGGTAACACCTCGCTTCCCTCCCCTGCCTCACTTCCCATTTGTTCCCCACGCCGGGAAGCCGAGGCAGACGGCTCCAGGCACCGCCATCCCTGTGGTCCCAAGACATCCTTGTACTGAGGGAAGAAAAGAAAATCTTGATGGTTTTAAACAGAAGTGAGCGGTTTTCACTATTTCAAAGACACAGGGAGTGAGTCAGCTCAAGCCTTAGCTGTAATTAGTATCTGGGTGAGAGTTTGGGTCAAAATAAAGTCAAACAAATACATTATCGCAGGGCATGGAGCACGGTGCAGGAGAGCTTGATGCCCAGCTCTCGGCTCTCACTGGTGCAAAGAAGCCCTTGCTTCAAAGGCACCAATAGCAACAGCAATTGTGGGTTATTTTTTATTTTGTCCCTTCTTTTCACGTGGGAATGAGAGAAGGGTTTCAGGCTACCTGCGAGAGCATCTCTTGAAGACACAGGTAATAGGCAGGAGAGTGGTGAAATGAGCTCCGGTTGTGTCTGAGGAGCTCTAGGATCGGGTCCAGCATCTCACTGCAGGTCTTCCTAAATGTGGTGGGGACCATCCTCCCAGCCCAAGAGAGTCTGAAGGGAGAGATGGTTTTCAGAAAGCTCCTAAACACAACATGCTCTGTCTCCCTCCAGGATTTGGGCTCCGAGCTCACTTGGGAGGAGGTTTTTGAATCTGCCTGGGCTTCAGATTATCCTTTCAGAGTAGCATAGGCCCATTTCAGTCTCCTGTGCCAAAGCTCAGCCCCTGGAGCAGGAAAACACTGCTCATGCTGCCACCTGCTACTCTGACAATTTTTTCAGTAAATCTACTGAGCAAATCTAGAAATCCAACCCAGGGAAAAATTTGTAAGCCTCAGCGGATGTGTTCAGAGATAAATTCCTGGTGTCATTGACACCTGAGCATCATCTGGGACCCCTCCATGGAGAAAGACAGCTCTCATCCAGAGCCGTTTCCACTCTTTGCTGTGCCGCTGTGAAGCCCGACTTGCCTCCTGGTGGAAGGTCTCATTACAGCAAGGACGGTTTCCAGCTCCAGGAGCGAACAGGAAAAGCAGGACATGAGCTGCAAACACCTTCAGAGGAGGCTGACAGGGATGCAGGTGACTGACGTGGAGCTAAACCAGAGCCAAGAAGTCACTGCGTGGTCCAGCTCCAGGCACACCACCGTGGCGCTACGTGCTGCAGGAACGAGATGTCCATGTCACATCCACCGGCATGGGGGTCTCCTGACCCAGCAGACCCCAAAAGCAAAGCAAGAAAAATAAGAGAGCCCACAGCCCTGGGAACTGGTGCATGTCCGCTACGCTTGTGGTGCTGCACTTCTCCCTGCCAGCTCTCCTTTGGGCAGCAGAATAGTACAGAATATCTCTTAGCGATGGCAAAAAAAAAGGACTTCTGGGCTTTTATCCTGCTGAACGAGGGCAGTACCAAGCACATAAGTTCTGAGGAAGGGGACAGTAATGCAGCTCAGCGCCCAGCTGAACTTACAGAGGCCTCATACAGAGCTTTATGTGATGTTCAGCCAGGTGAGAGGACTTTGACGTATGTTTTATTCTGCAATCAGAGCAGAGGGATTCCTTCCCGAATCACAGCGACACAGGCACAGCCGCACACCCGTCCTCCTCTCCTCCTTGTTGGTGATTCCCCTCTGTTTGCCGAATCCCTCTTCCCTTACCCAGCCCCTTCAAAATGCCTTGGACATCCCTACCACGGGCACCGCTGCCCTTCAGAGGTGGTAGGGGGATGGAAGCCAGGAACGTGTTAGAAAAGCGTCTGTGATGAGCGCTTGTGCCCCCCTTGTGCATGGGCATTTTTAAAGCTCGGAGCTGCCAATGAGCAGAGGTCCTCAGAGCGTTTCAGGAGTGCAGGTAACGAGTGGAAAATTCAAGCCATTGGAAATCTCAGCAGGTCTCTGTGCCTCCCAGCTCCCGCCTGTACACAACTGCCCGGCCACCCTTCGGACGAGCCTGCGGAGGCGGCTGGAGCTGTGCCGGGCTGCTCCCTGCACGGGCTGTTTATGTCCTGCAACAACTCTGCCATAGCTGGAAATTCGTCTTTCTGTTTTTCCCCAGCTCTGCTGTCAGAGCAGCATCTCTTCAGACCATAACCCAGAAACAGCAGTATCCCGACCGCTCTCTTCTTGCAGGCGAGTCTTCTCTGCATTGCTTTTTTCCTTTTTTTTTTTGTTAGCATGAAACAAACTTCATCTTTTGACCTGGAGGGAACTTTAAAGGGTTTGGAAACTGCTCATATCAATAAACCTCTAACCAGCACACGGCTCGGGCTGTCTACCTGGCTCTCCAGCCCCGAAAGGGCAGCGAGGCGGGGAGCAAGCCTTCCCTTTGCAATGAGCCCAGCCGCTCTCCAAACAAACAGGGAATCAGAGCGGTGTGGCCCCCTCATTAGCAGTCTAGCATCAAGGACTTTCATGCAGCAAAATTAACTATTTTTTGTAGGGTGTTTAACAAAAGAAGAGATACTAATGAGGTTAGTTAAAGGGTGGCCCTCTTTCATTAGCTCTGCTGGGCTAAGTCTGCCAGTGAGGAACTATCAAGAAGATTGCTTTTTTTAATTACTCTGTTAATTGATATAAAACAAAAAGGACGCAGATTAGTTGCATGCAATTAGCAAATTAATTCTTGGCAATTACAGACTTAATAATGGAGTACTTTTGCTGCTGTGTGTTGGATTCCGTGGCCTATATTCATTGCCTGTATGAGCTGAATAATTTATTTTTTATTTATTTTTCAAAAGGAGCAAGAGCTAAATATAGACGTGCACGCGTTTCTTTGGAATCCTCTCAATAGCACGGTGAGGAAGATAAAGTGCATTTTTCACCTTTGACACATGGGTAGCATCTGTGTTGCCTCGTTAGCACTGACTCCTAAGGAGCGGGGTAAGGCAGCGCTGCTCTCCTGCCTAATCCCGGCTCCTGCGCCGGCGACTTCGGAGAGACAAGAAGTTTCTTTCTGAATGGGGCCGACGGGCAGGAATACTGGAAATCAGGTCCTTAGGGTTTAACCTCAATCTAGGACTCTTCCCAGGCTGCAGCACTCAGGCAGAGCAAGTAGGCTGAAAAATACCCCAATTCTCCTTGAAAAGTCACAGTTTTGGGGTGGGCGCTGTTGAATAATTGCAGCAGAATAATGACGATGGCAAATTCCCATTGCCATCCACAGCTACTGCCTGGCAGTGGGATATTCTTCTCTTTCCTGGACATGGCAGCAGGAGGAGGAGGGGGAGGAGGAGGAGGAGGGCTGGCAGAGAGCGAGATGCCTGGTTGTACTTGTCTGCCGACCTCGGACGGGCAGGGTGTTGGGATGGAGAGACGGTGGTATACCCTGATGCAAGGAGTGATATTGAAATACCTCACCGTGTTTGACTCCAGAACGGGTGAATTTTGTGTTATTTAGCTTTCAGGCTGAATGTCACTGGAATGACCGCTCTGCAAAACCGCCTGGCGGGTTATGGTGTTTTTATTCCGTGTAACCGTCCTCTTTTCACTCACTATTCCTTCCCTGCAAAAACATGTGCCTTGCTTTAAATTCTCTTCTTTTTTTTTTTTTTTTTTAAATGAGACATCTTGTTTATTTTTTTCCCCTGTCTTTTCTCCCCCCTTACTGCGGCTGCTTCTCCTGCTGGTGCTGCATTGCTGCTTGCCAGAGAAATGTTTTTCTTTCACTTTTATTGTAATTTACTGGTTTTTTTTTTCCCCCTTATGGGCTCATAACCTTTTGCTTCTACCAAATAAGGCACTAGATGTTGAAAACATACTTTATACAACTTATAGTTAAATTAAAATCAGGAGGGCGTGCTCAAGTGAAACACAGTCGGATAGGACATGAGAAGACCCGAGCCACAAACCAGAAGCCAGCAGCGTTATCTGTCTGACCTCTCTCTCCCTCTCTTCCTGCACATCGAGGACATTTTTTTTCTCCCACTTCTGAGGGGGTTCTGCCTTCCGTAGCCAGCAGGTCGGCCTGCTCCCCTCCCCGTGTGTAAACGGCTTGTGATCTGGTGGATTCGATCGCTGCTTCCTCTCCCTTCTCTGGGAAGGAAAGCCACTGCTTTTCTGCATGGTCTGCACCGTCTCCACTGTTTCTGGTGTAACTCCCTCCCATCCAACGCTCACAGTCCTCCAGGAGCACTTATATTGGTATTTTCAGGGAACCTCTACAGAACTGAGGGAACTTGTTTCTTCTCCAGCCCTTGCTCTGGGTCCCACGGACTCATACTCCGCTTTCCCGGACCACTTTGGTTTCCACTCCCCTTTGCCAAGGGCAGTCCCCACACGTGCAATGATCTATACGATGATCCAGGAGGGTATGATCTTCCCCGTTACAATTATTTCCGTCCTGATTATCTGAGGTGGTGTTCTCCCACAGATCCCTTTGGCTTCAGAGTTGCATGGTCTGAGATCTTACAAGATCCAGATTTTTGGGGACTAACTTCTGCTAAATATGTCCACCAGAATCTCTTCTGAGCTGAATCTGAGCTTTCAGAGACCTCTGTCTGCAGGAAGCATGGGACTTAGACCGGAGGCTAACTTACTGCGATGTGTGATATTTAGCATTAACGTAAATGAGAAAAGCAAAGCTTAGTCAAAGATTCCTCTGGCCGGTGTCACCCTTCTGCCCAGCTGCCAGCCTGGAGATCCCTCTGCTGCTCTTCCCTCTCACCTCCGGCCTCTTGGCACAACATCAGCTGTCTGTGCAGCAGGGCAGGAATTGCATCTGTTAGTGCCCAGTAATGTCTTGGGCAAAACTCTTCCATAAGTAGTTTCTGGCTTCTTAAGCTGAGAAAAACACTTGTGGAACAGAGCGCTGCTCTGGGGCTGGGTCTGCTCAGCACTGTCATAGTAACAATTATTTATATGTTGTTTTTTCCAGTATCTTTTTTTCACTGACTGCAGCAGGACAAAAAAAAAAAA
>VXBO01000345.1:199558-264925 GCA_013400135.1 Rhinoptilus africanus
GACACTGGTGCGGGCAAAGAGTTCAACCATTGTGGCAAAGTGCTCCTGGCAAAAGTAATTGAAAATAAATATAATCAAAGTGCCCAAGTGCTTTAGGAACCTGAATCTCTTTACTCCCCCTCTCCTCTTTTTCTCTGTACCCCCAGGAACTACTTATGCTCCTGCAGCTCTTATTTTCAACAGTCTTTAAATAAGTGTTTAATGGGATTTATAAAAACACCTGAGCAGGTTAGATAGGTTATAATTCCCACTGAGTTCACTGACCTCCATGTACATGGGACACAGTCTCCTATACTAAACTGGCTTATTTAAAAATATTATTCCAAGTATGCTGGAAAATATTAGTGGTATTAAATTTGTTGGTTTAAGTTCTGGGAGGTGCCATCAGAGTTGGACTGATGCATAGAAATAGAAATAAACCTAAGGGTGCCCCGGTGCCTGCCTGTGCGTGTGTGTGTATAGTCTTTATTGGTGACTGAAAACCCACTACCTGCGCTTTGGTTTTCCATTTTAGCTGGCCTATTATCAGAGATTTCTGGAGTGTGAGTTTCATAAGTAGAGGTTATCATACATTGCAGGCCATCTCTCCTGCTGGGGAGCAAAATGAAGGTTTGATAATGAGATCGCCCAAAGGCAGATAAGAGCTCTAGCTTGCTGAACAGTCCCTCAAGGTTTCCTGTGATGGCAAAAAGGAGGGAATGCAATTTATTATCCTTCCCTCCTTGTACCTTCCCATTGTTTGAAAAGTCAAAGCAACAAAGTACGCGTGTTCAAAATAAATAAATTAACAACCAGAGCAGGAGACCCAGTGTGTTGTTATTTTGCTCTGAAGAAGAAGGTCTGTGATTTGCTCTAACACCATGAAGGAGGTCTCTGAACTCCAAATCCTGAAATCCCATTTAAAGGACAGACTCTCTCTCCCCCTCTCCCCTCCAGGATGGATATTCTAAAATTGAGTCAAGTGCTTTATCTCAATAGAGGTTGGAGGATGGCTCCGTAACCACTGCCGATAACCTCCCCATCTCTTCTTTCATGCTAAATGCTACAAAGTGCGTTACAGTAAAGCGAAAGGTCAGATTTAAGCCGTAAAACACGGAAGATTCAGAGCCCAAGTTGCCACATCATTAAGTCACAGCATCTTCATGCTTATGTTTTCTAGCACATATGGTATATAAAATCACCTGGTGTTTCACAACCCTCTTAAATAATTAGGCACAACAGGGTTTGCTGGGTGACCACCTGGATAAAGTCAAAACAGTGGCATCTGCATCAGCCAGATGGGATTCTGCTCTTCGCTGCCATCGGGAAATGGACAGCCGACTTCCACTCGAGTGAACCAAAAGCTGCCTTCTTCCAGATAAGGAAGAGAAAGGAGAGTTGAGGAGAGAGCGATAAATGTGTCTTCCTTCAATTTTTAGGTTACCGAGTCCTTACTGAAACCAAAAGGAAGAGACCCTGTTCTCCAGCCTGAGAAGCAGCAGGGAGAAGGTAAGGTAAATTTGCACGTAATCAGCAAACTGTGTACCTGGCGGTGGTATTTTGAAGGCAGGTTGAACAAAGGCATATATTTTTATTTGTTTCTGTCATTTAAAAGAAAAAAAAAATCGTGGGAGGAAGAATATTAGCAATTTAGTGTAAGGCTCCATTAGATCAAATCAGCGCCAATGCTAGTCACTTATTTCCTCCATTTCATAATGATTTACTCTATAAATTAATGCCCGCCTATTGAAACACACTCAGTGATTCCGTTCTGGGTACCATGGCAATGTGTGACAGGGAATGGGGCCGAACCCACCAGTCGTATGGCTCTCCGTGCTGCCGTTATGCTATATGTGTGCCGACACTAGGGTAATGGGGGGCTGTGTGGGAGCGGAGACAGATATTATGCAAACATATACTGACTGAAGTATCAATCTGTCACTGGAGTAACTCATTGTAATGGCTCCACCAAAGTCATTACAGAGCAATATGCATTACAGCAAGTTAAACATCTATCGTGGGTGGAGGTGCAGAGAAGCCACAAGGAGGCTGGAAGGAGCCACCAACATCCAGATCTGGAAGATACTCAGATATAAGTTTTTCAGTTCAGCAAATCTCTAGCAGAGCGTTCCTTTTTTCCCCCCTTTCCATTCCAAAGGATGAATCTGAAAAAAATGTCTCACGGCTTTAAGAAGGAAAAAAAGAAAATCCTCCCGAGCTTGCGTATATGAAGCACATGCAAGTTAACTGCAGCAGTTAAATTCAGATGTCTCTGTCATAGACATACCACAGACACAAACAGGGTTTGACGGTGGGAAAGCTGTAGCCTGGCTGTGCTATGCAGCCGTTTGGGGATGTGATCCCTTCTCTGGTGATCTTCAGAGGTCACTCAGCCTGATTTTGTGCTACAGAAGTGGAAGGAGGATGTAACCTCGGTGTCCCTCTTCAGCTAATCCATGTCCTCTCCTCCTGACCACCTGGATAATGTATTAGCACATCCCAGATCAGTCCTTTCTCCAATACAGAATTACCTTGGTTAATAACCACTAGGAGTCTTCAGTCCCAGGTTTTGCACTGGGTCATTCCTCCCTCTGCTGAGCAAGATCCTGTTCAGGAGCAGACAGGGCAAGGTACCTCTTGGATAATGACAGGACTTAAGCTTTTCCCCTGCTCTGCATGTTTTGGGTTGCTTTTCAAAGAGCCCCGCTGTAGTGCTGGCTCGGTGATCGAGGCAGAGGGTGTCTCGCAGGGGCAGGTGGGGATGTTTCGTAGTTCGGTGCAGACCTGGCTATTTCGCTAGCATAATGTTCGTTCTTCAGCCAATCCAGTGGATTAGAAAGGTATTCTGTTTAAAGGTTAAATAGTTGATGCTCCATCAACATGTATGGAAGATGACACACAAATCCAAAGCGACCTGAAGCGGTTGGCTGTCCCCAGCCAGCGGGGTGGCGTAGCCAGGGATAAACGCGAGCGCACAGATTTCTGACATGAGTTTACCCGCTGCTTACTGCTCTGCCTGGGCACTCTGCGGTGCATTTACTCCCTTTTTGTTGTGTACTAAAGCAGCGCTGATACAGCTCACAGCATCCTCAAGCAGTTGTATAGAGGGTCAGGAAAGAGGCTTAATAGACTGAAGGTGCCTGAATGCAGTGTTACAGTAAGTAACCGACTCTCTTAAAAAGAGAGACTGGTAAAAGAAAAAGCCCAGGGAACAAACACTGGATCTGTTGTGCTGTTACCATTTAACCTGCATTCACTGCCAATTGAAATGCACTTTACATTACTTCAGTCAGATACTTCAAAGGAAATCCTGGAGATGGGAGCACTTAAGCAAAAGCACTTCTGGTGGTAATGTGTGTATTTGAAAGCCTGGCAATTGGGAAGGTTGTGAATGCAGCAGCATATCCAAATATAGCTGTAGCTTGTTATATGTAAACGGCAAGACTCATTCTGATATTCCTGCTCCTATCCTGCCCTTCCTTCCTGCAAAACAGTGTGATTTCTCCATCTGTCAGCGTCTCCCGTATCTGTGTTTGCATGTAACAATGTTCACCTGTGCATCACATGGCAAGGGCGGTCTGTGGAATGTCGGACAGCGTGTGGGCAAATCCCGACGACACAGGGAAAAACGTATCAGCCAAACCTTTCTGGTTAATTTTCTTGGAGAAATGCTGTTGCTTCATTGCCTTCTGCATTTGGGTACAATCTAGTCTCTGTCTTCATTGTTGTGGTGGATGAGAGTTTAAAAGATAAATTCCTTTGGGGTTCTTGGGTCATCTTTATGCTGTGGGCTCATAAAAAGTAGTTGAGAATACCTCACTATAGAATAAGAGAGTGGGATATCTTGGAGCTGGGGAGAAGCCACAGCTGCTATCTTTTCCCTGACAAAAACGAGAAGACTGTGAGAACACACTGACCTTTATTCAGCGCAATTAAATGCCATACAAATAAATAGCTAATTCTGTTTAGCAGCGTTGCTGCGTTTATCTCCCTGTGGCCATAACCAGGTAAAATCCCCCTTTGCTCATCTGAGCACGTGTTGACACATTTAGGGCTGTGCTGTGCAAAGGAAAGGTCCTGTTTGCCCTGTCCCTGAGCAAGGATGTCTTCTCGCTCCAAACTCTCACATCTGATTTGGAAAGGCAGCTGAAGGGCAGGCGTTGCTGCCTTTCCGAAGGCAAGAAGTAGGGAGGCTGGGAGGAAAGGTTGTGCACCACAATAATGGAATGGGATGGTTCCTGCTGCTTTGCAGGTGGAAAATCAGAGCAGTGACTGTCCAGAAAATGCACACGACAAACCTCGTCCAAATAAGGGACATGTTCAAGGAGAACAGCATCTCTTAAAATGTATTGTGAGCGGTCTAGTAGCTCCACCTACTATTAATTTTGCCTGACTTGCAAAGATAGTTGTAAAGACTCAGGTTCAGTATCTACTGATGGTATCTGTGGGTTTTCAAAGTGTAACGATGTCTATTTTTTGCCATTGGAGTAAAACTACTGGCCATCAACCAGGGAGAAATCAGGAAATTAGATATTTTTGGTAATTAGAATAGAAAAAAGATGCAAATTCCCTTGTAGGGATTTGTTCCTGCCGCACAGGAAAAGTAGCTTTGTTGCCATTTTATTTATCGTTTCAACAGATATAAGCTATTCATTATTTGTAACATGTTCAAGAGTAAATACACACTCCAGGGAGGAGGCAAAGGCCTTTTAAAGTTCAGCTGTTTCTGGCTCCCTTCTTCCATACACAAATGCTCAAATGTCCTGGGAGGCCGCAGGCAGGGACACCGTGCAAACAGGAACTTGTGTTCGTTTGCACTTTATCGCCAGTTTATAGGTAAAGGTACTTTTTCAGTCCGCAGTCCGATATTCCATGCTCAAAGCAAGAAAAGCAGGAACATGTTTCTACCTTGGCAGCATCATCTCCACCGGGTCCCTTGACATTGCGAGCAGGGACAAATCCATGGGCAGAATTCCTCCTTGTTCTCATCTCCAAACCCACAAAACTCTTGAACTAATTTTATTTTTAATTTAATAAAATAAAATTAATGCTTCGAGTAAGAAACATTTGAGGACAAGTTGCAGCTCAGAGTACTTTATTATGGCTGAGTTTTAATCCTCGGTGCATAAGAAGGATTACGCTGAGAACACTGACATCACCTTAAATATAGCAGCATGAATATGCCGCTGTAATAAATCTTTTCAGCTTTTAATTTCAGTTCAAGAAAAATGTTGGTTGAAAATATCTTTTTCCCCAGTAACCTACCCCTGTCTGAAACGTGCCCGCCCTCCCGGGCACCATCTGACCCAGCCTTGTCCATCAGGAGGGTGAAGATGTGTTATCTCTACCTGAGATAGCACAGCTCAAAAAAACCTTTTGCAGATCCAGATATAGCAGCGAAACGCTGGTTTTGCCTGTTGCAATTGCCATCTGGGGAGAAGGGGTGATAAAGCATCCTCTTAAGCCATAACAAAACAGTTTGGCCAGTAATACCTGAGCTCACACTGAGAAAATTTCCCCCCCTTACAACTTTTTTGGGGGAGACATCACAAAGGCGGAGATGGCCTCGGGGCATCACTCCCAGGCTGTGCTCAGGAGGGGATGGGACCCAGCCAAGTACCCAGGAAAGGGAAATTTGATATATAAGTGAAGCATCAGCAGGTGTTTTAAAAGGTCCTCAGAGAGTTTGTAATACTCTGGAAGAACTGGGAGTAATACAATGGAATAAAATCGATTATAGAGCCAAGTTTCCATCCTGACTGACACACCTAGAGGGAAACGAGCACCACTTCTCGCAGGGGCTCTGAGCCGTGGTCTGAACACTTTCCTCCCCCAAAGACGAGAGGTTGGGAATGGTCCAGCTCAAGCTGAGGTCTGATGACCTTCACCAAGAGGGCATGTGCTTCACCGGGAATAGGAAACATCCTCCAGACCATTCAGTATCGCTCAGCACTTTCGTGATTCCCCAGGGAGTTTGGTTGTCTCTTTTGTCTTCAAGATATCATGAGACTGCAGATACGTTTGGAGGTTTGCGTGGTGACTAGAGTGAAGATAACATCTAGGTTTCTTGCAGCAATGTCAGATGTTGAGAAATTGGTCTATAAATAACACAATTTTGCGCTTACAGCGTATTTGCTGGCTGTTTTTTTATGAATCGGCATTGTAGGTGTCGTAAAAGGAGCGCTGTAGAGCCAGCTACTACGGCACACAGATATCACCAGTTTTGGCCTGCAAGTGATGTGCTAGTAGTATCCTCTCTGGCAAGCAATGTGAGATGTTACAGCATTCATTTTGCTAGAAAAAAAAATAAATCCCAGCTGCGATATCATCCATCTTTTACTGCATATGGAGTATTATCACCAAGTGTCGATGGGAGCACCCGCAGCGTTAAGGGCTGGCCTGATAACGCACCTACCATCCAAGATACGTGAAAGACAAACATGTGGAACCGCACCGCTGATCGTTGGCAGCCAACGCTAATGGGACGGCTTCGTGGAAAAGCGCAATTCACAGCATTTGTGGGTGAGCATATGCAAATCAGCATATAAATCAGGCTGATGAAGCTGCAGCAGCCACCACAAACCAAAAATAAGTGTCTCTTTTCCCTTTAGGCTACCACTAGCTCTCGCTGAAGTAACAGCTGCACGAGCCTGATGAGACCCAAGAAGGCCATTAGAGCCTCCGTCTCTGCTTTCGAGCACAGTGGACTCAATGCAAACCCCTCTTCGCAAATTTGTGGTCCTGCTAATTTTTTTGTTGCTGTTGTTTGTTTGTTCAGCATTGTGCCGTCACATATGTTTTCCCAAAAGGGTCTGTACCGGGCTGTTACCTACATGGCACAGAAAAAAAAAAAAGACTTTTAGTTTGAAATGAGCATTGCAGTCATTTAAAACAGGCTTAGTTTAGAGTTGTGAAATCTTTGGTTCAGCCTGATCTGTCTCCTTTAAGGCTGTCAAACTGAAAAGAATTAAAATGCAGAGGAAATGATTTAGAAAAGAAAATGCAACTTTGCAATTTAACTTTGCTACAGGGATAAAGTTTTAAGAAATGATTAGCAGTTTGGGTGCCTTTTTGTCTTGGCAGCCTGAGGTTGGACTCATTAAAGAGAAACAATTTTCAGAAAATATTGAACACCCACCTTTGGAAAACCTGTTCTCTGCAGGTTGCTAAAGGTGGGACTTAAAATCACTGGTGTCTTTGAAAGGCTCATCTTAGCCTTAAATTAAAAATAAAAAAACTAAATAAAATTAAACCAGGTAGAGTGGAGTAACTGTGATACTCCACATGCAGGCAGGCAAAAAGATGCTTTGACAAAGGGAAGCACTGGTGTAAAGGCAGCGGTGATGCTCCTGTTAGAAGGAGATGAGGTGGAAATAAATATTGTTCTGGGCTGGTAACAGTAGACGCCGAGTAGTGGTAGAATAAGAGGGAAGATGGCCCATCTTCATCACAGAGACCGTGAGGTCCCCAGGATCTTGGGACTTGTTGCTGCTAGTTCTGAAATAATGCAAATTTGAGGAACTCTGTATTTTTAAAGGGATCTGGCTCATTGGCTTCCTTCCAAGCTTATCATTTCGGATTCTGGTGCTTTAAGAAAGATGAATTAGGGAATTTAAGGAGTTAGATGTGCATCTTATCTCTTTAATTTAAATTTAAATAAATAAATAGTTGGGAATAAATGCGGAGTGATTTGGTGCCACTTCCAGAACTGACTAAAATGCCGAACGTAACTAAAACCCACTGATGGTGAAAAATAAGCCAGAAGTTTAAAATTAATCCCATTATTGCACTCTAAAACATTATTAACAGGTGTAGAGGTTTTGCCAAATCCCATTATTTTAATACTATCCTTTCTCCTAAATATTTCATAGCCAGTTTTTATTTCTTTTATTAAATAGTCACTTTAGCAGAAAGATAAACTCCCTAATAGTGAAGTTCAGAAGCACACGACCTGCAGGGTCTAGCGATGGTGATTTTTAAAAGGATCTGTAGGAATTTGCGGCTGTAGCGAAGGAGGGAAGAGGAATTACTGTGCACGAGTGGTCCTTCAGGCTGGGCACCGCCGCATCGCCCCATCTCTGTGTGGGCCCCAGCTCACAGCTACACCTTCCTGCAGCACGCTAATATTGCGTTTGCAAGATGATAATACCATGCTGATCAATTCAGAACCACAGAAGACCATATTCTATGTGCGCAGAATAATAACCGCACTTTGCAAGTAGTTCCCATTCATTCCAGTGGGACTCTCTTGTAATCAATATATTTGTTTCCAAATTATAGTGTTATTGGTCCAACTTGATCTTTATTCCCGTTAACCAATTGCATGTGCAGAAGGCCTGGAAACGATGCCACAGCAAGGGCTGCTCTCGTCCCACTCCTATTGTTCCAGGACTCCAGCCCTCGGAGTTATTGTTCAAGCTGCCAGTTATCTCCGAGTGCTCCCAGCAGATGTTGGGGGGGAGGGAGCAATTTATTTATTTTTTTAAAAGAATTTTGCCTCTTTAAGGACCAACCCTGACAAGAGATTAATTCTGTTTGCTCTCCCCTGCACTGTGTTTTGTCTCTTTAAGTTGGAAAATACTTAGAGAGGGAAATGTGTTTTCTTGCTGTTCAAAATAATAATAATTTGCCAGCGGAAATTTATTGCTGACTTCAAAGGGAGCCCTAAATTTGCTGATCATAAACAAGGGACAATCCTGCTTTCACGACAGTCAGCGTAGCTATTCTTGCGGGGTTTCGCGGGCACTGATTTGAATGCAGAGCTGTCCACAATACGGTATTTCCATTCTGTGAGCATCCTCCGAAGTTCAGCCTTTATTTTTGTCTGTGGTGGAACAAAACCAAAGAATTTTGGGCTGGTTTCTGAAGACACAGGATTGTACCAAAATACTGGTTTTCAAATCAAAACCTGATGTTGTAAGAAAGCTTCTTAGATTTAGGACTGTTGAATTATCTTAATAAATAGAAGAGTCTTCTGGGCCATAACCTGGTCTCTGGAGTGGTGGTCTCAGTCATAAAAGATGCAAGGTTCAAGCTTCTTCTCAGGAAGAGCTTTTCACTCTGCGTGTTCTGCTTGATGATCCACTCAACCTCAAATCAAGTGATGGAGTATGACAGCTCGCTCTCTTCTGCTCTTCCTCATGTGCACGTGAGAAATAAACGGAGGAACCCACAAGAAAGCTCGTTAGTATGGATTTATCTTCATGGAGCATTTTTTGCCTTAATGCTCCATCCTATTTTGGTGACATTTCACGAAGGTGACGGTGTCTCAGCCCCTTCTGCTTCAGTGAAGGTGAAGGTGTAGAGCACCTCAACAAATGAAGCCTGTGAGATCCACGTGGAGAGCTCATGCCGACACTTGGAGGTTCACATCCCATCCAAAGGGACCTTCTTGGCGTAACTCCCTCCCTAACCCTAACCTTATTGCTGAATATTTAACCAGAAACAAAAGAAAAAAAAAAATTAATCCATGCCATGGCTTGATTAGGGATTAGAAATGTTAACCGGCCAGTGCCTTTTTCTGCAGGGGTATGCAGCCCCTATACCTTTAATTAGAGTAGCCTGTGGTACTTGCCATAAAGCTGATAAGTAATAAATAGCTGCCTTTGTCACATGCAAGTTCAGCATTGTGAAACGGCACACGGACGGCTTTAAAAAGCCTTTGATTAAACCCAGCACTACAGTAAATCTACAAACACAGAGGAAAGAAAAGAAGCTATTTAGTCTGTGCCAGTTCCCGGCATTAAGTATGCAAATTTCTCGGTGTCTTCAGCTCCCAAGAACAGCAGGCGCTGAATGCAGCAGCAGCAGCAAGCGGCACGACATCATTCATTTCAATCATTAAAACAAAAGCGGGATAAATCGCTACCTAATTTGTAAAATATGCTTATCATATAGGCTCTTTGGTCTTTAAGAAAAGCACCAGCTGAATGAGAATCACTGAATTATTTTGGAAAAAAAAAATGCTTGAATCAATTCTGGTTTTCCCCCTTCTCCCAATGATTGTTCTTTTCTTTCTTTTTCCTTTCTCTTTCCTTTCTTTTCCTTTCTTATCCTGTCCCCTTTTCCTTTTCTTTTTCCTTTTCCTTTTCCTTTTCTGTTCCTATTTCAGGCCAAACCCATCCATGGCCTTCCCTCAATCTCCCACCTCAAGCCAATGGAAAACCAGAGTCTTTTTTCCTGAACACACACACAACTCGACATTCCCAGGTCTGTCTTCTCTCTCCCTCTTTCCAAAAAAATAGGGTAACACCAACAACCAGAGCCCAGCCAGGAGCTCCGTGCTGAGCATCCCCCATCACCCCTCTCCCACGCATCCCGTCCAGTGGCCCCCGCTGCCATCCTTGGGCAGCTGACCAAAAATCTCCATTCCTCCCTGCATGGCAAAACGTACATCCAAACAGCCTGATCCTGCAACCGGATGGTGTTCATCACCTCTGCACCAAGGGACGAGGCTGTCTCTGGCCTCTCTCCCTGCTCCTGGCTGCTCAGCTCAGACACCATCACTGTTTTTGTAAACAGCAGCGGTGAGCATCATAGGGAGCATCATTACTGGATCCCTAAAAAGGTTACACTCTACCCCATCTGAATGCATGGTGGCCTGTAGATGACTTATTTTCCTGATTGGACTGTCCCTTTTACATCAACCAGCTTCTCCAGCTTGTGGCTACTTGGGTGCAGAGGACACGAACGCTCTCGCTGAGGCTGTCCTTATAACATGTCATTGCCTCCGCGGCTCCTCTGCCTCCGCTCCACAACGTGTGTGCGACGAGAAGCGGGGCCAACAGCCCTGCTCTTCCACGAAAAGTGTCCTTCAATGATTTACCAGCTGTTCAGTCATTCAGCTGTTAAAGGATAGTGCCTCTGGCAGTACAGCTCCCCACTGTTGTTGTGCTGGGGCGTCAGCAGATGGAGCATATCACGGTTATTGAAGTTGGATACAGCCACTGTCAGAAGCCCGGCGCTGCCTGGCATATGCAAATGGATCCCAGGCATCTGGTTGGGTCTTGGGCTGGCCGCGTTAAAAAATATTAAAAGACACCTATTGGTTTGGGAGACCCACTGGCCGGAGCTTGGATGTTACCGTGCGATAGCTACCATGCGACTCAAGATGTGGTGGATAAGCCAGGGAAGGAGGAGTTTTCAAAAGGAGGAGGTGTGTGACCACTGGTGCAAAAGGCAGAGCCCAGGGCAGAGCTGGGTGCTGCCGGACTGGATGGGAGCGATCGCACCCCCACACCAACCACCACAGCGCCGGGGGGGTGTGATCAGAGCTGGGGTGCGGGGGAAAAGCTTGATGCACCTCAGGTGCTTGTGCCGCCTTTTAGCATCGTAGAATCATAGGGCTGGCAGGGCCCTCTGGAGATCACCCAGTCCAACCCCTCCCAGAGCAGGGTCACCCAGAGCAGGGGGCACAGGAACGCCTCCAGGCGGGTTTGGGATGTCTCCAGAGACGGAGACTCCACCACCTCCCTGGGCAGCCTGGGCCAGGGCTCTGCCATCCCTCAAGGGAAAGAAGTTCCTCCTCAAGTTTAGGTGCAACTTCCTATACTCAAGTTTGTGCCCGTTACCCCTTGTCCTGTTTTACTTTGGTATTGATTTAGTTCATCTTTGGCAGAACACCCAAGAAAGGGGAATTAAAGGCTATCTTGTCTCTACTGTTCTGCAGGGTGGGTGCATGTCACCCGTCCGGTGAGCAGATGAACAACCCAAGAGCATGAAAATTCCTGCCGAGCTTGGTGTAGTTTGCTTTTGAGAGTGAAGTCCATGCCTTTGTACATGGAGCTCACAGTCCTGTCAACATTCCTACCGATTTCATGCCATCTTCTACAGCCGGGCCTTATAACTCTCCGGGTGAGTCTGAGGATGGGTTTTCAGCCTCAGTGCCTGTAGGACGGTGACTCTTCACAGAGATGTATTGAAGGGTGTTGGAGATGTTCTTGCATTGAACAGCATCATTGCAAACCAGCTAAAAAGTACAGCTTGGTTCTGGAGCACTGCCCTCGGATGTATGACCAGGGACCACTGAGGTTAAACACTGTGATGTAGAGGTGTCCCAGATGTCAGCGCCCCAGAGCTCTCCCGTGACTGCGGATGCAGCAGAAGATAAATCCCACTCTTCTTCCGAGTTGAGAGAATGATGCTTTCTTTCCTTCTCCTGCCACACCTGACATTCCAGAACAGCTACCCGGAGAGGTTTTCTTTGCTTCTCCTTTGGAGGTGAAACACGTTCTCCTCTCCTCCCCTCTGCTCTCCTTCTCCCTGGCTCTGCGCAGGGTGGGAGTGCAACCTCAGCATCCCAGCGGGCTGCGCAGCGGAGGGATGTCGCGGGCTCCAGTGCAGCACATCAAATCTCCTCTCCTGGGCCCAGCGGCCTCCTGGCACTCCCTGCCCTGCAAAAACCTTTGCTAGCGGCCGCCTGCTCCGGTGCTTCATCCTTGGCTCCTCCATCAGAGGAACATAAAATGGGGCAAGGGAAGAGAAATAACATCCTGAATATCGTGCCTTCTAATTAGGCTGGCAGAGATCAAACAGCTTTTCAGGAGCAGGCTGTGGTAGGCTTGCTGGCTTTCCAGCCACGCGGGTTGTTTCTGGGGGAAAAGCAAGCTCCATCCTTGCGGGAGCATCCATCCTCTCCTGGGGTCACAGAGCAGCTTCTAACTGATCCAGAAAAACCTGGAGAAAGAAGCTGAAATCCAGATTCCTCCTTTGCCTTTGGTTACCGTGTCCTTACCGTAAAGGGACTTGTAGAAACTTCGGCAGCACAAGCTGTTCCTGCGATGTTGTTGTATAAATATGTTTTATGTATAAATATGCATTTGAATCCGTGTTTGGACTCAAACCTGTCTGTTCATCCAGCTGTCGAGTAACCTCTGCAAACAGCAGGGTCCTTGGTGACAGATTGAAACCAAGAAAACCACTGCCTGTTCTGCAAAACATATTTAATTTGTTAAAGAGATGGGAACTTTGTTGAATTAATAAGATGTGCTAGCGAAGGGAGCCGCTCGCCGAAGAGCTGAATCCTGGTTACAAGTGCAGTTTGCAGCTTGCCGGTAATCCTGCAATTAAAGCTACAGTACCAGCGTATCGCAAAAATGGGATTTGCATAATTTGAAATTTGAGGAAAATCTCTAAATACTTTAATTTTGATAGAAACCGTTTCCACTGCTGACATGTGTCTACACCTATAATTTCAGTTGATAAATTGCTGTAATTTCTCCTCCATTTCATGTTCTTTCTAACATTAATTGTCAGTTGTAGAGTAAAACAGTAGAAAGAGAGAGAGAGGGAGAGAATAATGTCATTGTGCTTTTGTGGTGTGAATAGCCTTCTGAGGAATGATTATCTTCCACACAGATGCAAATAAAAAAAAAAAATTAAAAAAAGAGGGAGAGAGACCTCTTGGCTTGCGATGGGCACCAGAGTCTCACAGCAAGGTAAGGAAAGAAGGGGTTAAAGCCACGTAAAGGTACCTGGGAGTGGATGCAGCCAATTCCCAGGCTGCTGGAAGGAAAGATGGACTTTCCACTGGGATGTGGAGCCACGGAGGATGCATGGTGGCGCACAGCTGGGCAGGAGGAAGCCTGAGCTGCAGCATCCCAGGGGATGGATCCTCTGGTCCAGGGATTTCCTGCCCCGAGCCAGACCCTCGAGGAGCCAGCAGCAGCCAGGGACTCACCTGGATGGGTTTCCCCAGCCAGGCGCCTCCTCCACCCTGGTCCTGCTCCCCATCCCGCCTCCCCAAACGCCACTTTTCAAGCTACTTTTAAATAAAATACCCTTTCAAACAGAGGGCTAGCGGTACTAAATTATTCTATTAATTTATTATTCATGATGAAAAATTATTCTAATAAACGGTGAAAAATTATTCTAATAACATTCTATCCTATTAATATTTTGCAGCCGAGCAGTTAAACTCACTTCCTGTGGCTGCTCCCCTCCTTAGCGCTGATCTATTTCTTACGGAGTTTATTGAAATTAAAATCTGCTTCTTTGGAAATGTGCTGCATTTAACAAAACCAGTGGGGGGAGATGAGCTGTGAGCCAGGAGAGAACCGGGCACCGATTTTTCCCTGCTGCTGCCGGAGCAAGGGGCTGCACGGGGTGGTGGGAGCAGAGCCAAGCCAGGAGATGGTCCAGCCTGGGTCGTTTGGGTGCTGTCACCCTGGAGACAATTAACTTTTAGCAGCCGCTGTTGCTAATCCAGTGTCTCCCTACAGTTCTCAGTGCAGAGGGATGGGTCCTTGCTTGTCCCCTTCCCTTGGATGGTGTCCTGCAAACTCAATTCCTGCACCTACCTAGAAACCCTGAGCTCACATCTCTTCTCACGCCAGTTCCTCGCTGCAGAAACCTCCCAAAAGCCCAAGGAGCTGCACCACCATAGCCTGGATATCAGCCTCCGTGGGAACGAGTGGAGCTTGAAGCCAAATCAAGGATAGGGATGGGGACCCTGCTGTCACCTGGACCTCGGTCCCCGCAGCCTTCCCGTGCGCTGGCAACACGCGCTTGCCAGGCTTTGTGCCAGGGATATTTTCCTAATGGTTCCTCTGCCTGCTCCGCTTGCCGCTCCCCTGCCCTGCCAGCTGGCTGCTGTGGTCCTCCGCCGCCGCAGGCAGCTGGGGAGGGGTTTCACGGGTATGCGGGGTTGGGGAGCCCTGCGTACAGGTGGCAGAGCATCCCCAACACCCACCGCGAGCTCTGCCAGGGCCCCGCTGCTCCCTAGCAGGTCCCAGGGCACTTTCTGAGTCCCCACTCAAGGCAGAGGGATGCGGGAGGCTGTGACGGGGGAATTCCTGGTGCCCAGAGCTCACAAGCCCTCACAGCCCTCAGAGACGCGGTGAGGAAACATCCTACAGAGACGATGCAGAGATGTGTCTCAGGTGCTGTGGATAACTCAGGGTTTCTGTGCAACTGGATGCACAGTTTAAATGATTTTGGGGGGCGGACAGAAGATGAGCAGGTACCACCGGGCACCTCTGGACCTACCTGACCAGCCACTGAAGTGCCACAGCATCTGGCTTTGCTCTCCCTGTCATCCATACGCTTGGTGGAAAAAAAAATCTCTAAGTTTGGAAAGGAACAGCACGTCCACATCTGTGGGTCTGCTGGCTGTAGGTGTTGCTTTCTCCAGAGCTTCTCTGAGAGCTTCTCTGATCATCCTTGGCTCTGTCTGCACAATACCTGCTCCATGCCAGAGCCAGATCTTCTTCTGACCCTTTCTTTTTCCCATCTTTTTTCTCCACAAACCTAATAATTCCTTGCACATACATATCGGGTCCTACCTGCAGCTCCCCATCTGGCACGGGTAGTTATGCCAATTCCATGGCAAATTAGATGCAAAAGTGTGTGTTAAATGTTCCTGTGACTCTAAGTCCTAATAAAAAAGCTAACCTCCAGGTATCATTATTACAACTTTAACAAATAGAGAGCCTTAGTGAAAGGACTTCATCTCAAAGGACTTTCGCTGAAGCCGTCTTATTTGTTGTGTGTTCCTCCCTCGCAGCAGGGATAATTAAAGGACCAGCCACAGCTCGGAAGAGTCCTTAGCTTCTGCGTTTGAGGATATCTTTCACTCTATTTTTTTCCCTTTTCTCTGGTGGCATATTAGATCAAGCCATTAAGCAACATCCTCTGTTTCTCCTGAGAATATTCATCAATAATAATGAATAGTACTTGCTCCAGGGCTGCCCACTCCTTGCCCAGGAATATCGCTGGCACATGGTACAACCCTGTTGGAATAACTCTGGCATTTGTTTTTGTTTCTGAGATTCATTTAGTGTGTAATTTTTTTCCCTCTCTCTGGGACTGTGGAGGCCCCGCTTCGTTCAGGGTTTGGAAGCAGACAGTCGGCTGAAGCTGAGATTTTATCTGATCCAGTGGGGAAAAGGGTTTACACCAAAGTAATGTGCAAGTGGAAACTCCTTAATACCGATTGATTGTACTATCTTAATTACAAAAGGACTCGGCTGTATCGATGCATATCTCTTTTTGCCCCAGTGCAATATACTTATTTAGTGGGCTTGCGTGAGAGCAAAGCAAAACCGAAGTGTTTTAAACAAAGTTTCTTAATATTGGGTTATTTGTCCTAGACCCAGGCGACAGTCTCAGAGCCACGCACTGCAAAGGGGCTTCTCTGAGGGATTGTCCTGCTCCTGTTCCACAGATGATGGATGAAACCTCAAAATAATAATTCAGTGAGTAAAATAAAGGATTGGATGGAGGAGTTGTGGACAGTGCTCCAGAATCAGGAGTAGGAGCACATGTCTAGAGCCTATTTGAGCACCAGAGAAGCTTGTGCTGGGCTAACTCTGTGCACACCAATCTTCTTTACCCTGGAAATTTTCTACATTCAATCAGATGATGAGCAAATGTCAGTCTTGCTTTGCACCCTTCCAGCACGCCTGTTGCATGAGGGGTTCTCAAGGAAGTAACTACATCAATTACATGAAGGGAAATTACTGTAGACAGTACCTTAGCTCCGTTTTCCTCATGCCACTTATTTCTTCCTTCCACGAGAACTTAATCAAGAGGTTTAATGCATTCACATTCGTAAATATTGTACAGCTGAACTAGAGCGCAGGCGGCCGCCCGGTCCTGCCCCGCTCCATCACCACATTCCTCAGGGATCTGAAGGCTGAGGGGTGCAGTCCCCGCCTCGAGCCCAGTCCAAACCTGCTCGTGCATTTAAGAAGCTCTTGCTCCTGTGCTCCCATGTCTATCGGCCCACGGTTCCGCATGAGCTGCTGCTTTCCAGCCATCCCTGCTCATTGCAAACAAGCGGCTCCACCACTTCCAGCCTCCTTCGATAACTGGGATCAGGCACTTCGGGCTCTCTGGTGGATTTTTTAGCTTAATGTTTTGGCATTATTTTTTTTTTCAAGCATGTTTTTAACTTTTGCAAGCTGAGCACTTGTCCCCGAGGCGGCGATCACGGCGTTGAAGGGCAGAACCCCGCTTTGGTGCCGGCGGCTCGCTGGCTGCTCCGGAGAGCCCCTGCGCATCCCTCCCTGCCGGACAGCTTTCATGCGGCACGGCGCCTCTTGGTGTGGGGATGTTTATCTTCTCTCAGTTCTCACCCATCGGTGCGTCTCTCAGCTAAAGTGCTTTTACCCAGGTTGTGAAACCCGCTGTAGTCCTGTCTTTGTTAAGAAGATAAGCTACAGCAGGAAAGCAGCAGAGGAAAAAAAAACTAATAAAAAAATTCCTCTAGTGTGTTATATCTTTTTCTCCCAAGGAATATCACACAACTTGGACAGCTACTGTAATGCTAATATACAAATCAGAACTCTGAGGAGCAAAATAGAAACATCCCACCATATTAAATAAGGTAGGTTTTTGTGTGTTTGAAAGCTCACAGAAAATCTAGATATTAAATTGATGTCCTGGCAGTTGTGCAGTGTAACGGGCAGATTCAATTAAAAGAAGAAAATATGTCCAGCCTGTAGTGTGGGCTAAGCAGCAATAAAAAAGCAAATCAATTTTTCAGGAGTTTCAAAGCCCGGTGCAGATTTCCAGAAGGCAGAAGCCAAAAATATATTTATTAAAAAAGACCCTAGGGGCTCAACAGTGTCATTTTAACCAAACTGTTGCACCTTCAATATGATGAACTGTCACTGTATTTGGAGAAATACTTTGTAAATAATCCATTTATATGTATAGATACAATGTGTTATATATGTATAGATAAAAGCATATGCTTATGTTGCGCCTGTTCAATGGCATTGATTATTTGAGAGAGGTGCAATGGTGTACTGCAGCGAAAACACGGACCAGGCTGAGTTATAGTCACTTGTGCTCTCAGATCGCCACTCTGACAGTAGCGTGGGGGTTTCTGTGTAGCATTAAATTAAGGGACTGTATGTGTATATACATATGTATGTGTGAGAGCGTGTATAGTGTGTCTATATGTATGTGTGCACGCACCTACATTTAGATATATGTGTTGATGGATTATTCGTGGAGTATTCAAGATATAACTGTACCAAAACTCAGGGTTTGGGATTCTCAGCTTTGCCGTCGGTGGTGTCTGTCGGTGAAAGCCGCACACGGTGCTGCTCGATGTGCAGGGCCGAAGTCGGAGTTTGTGCCACCAGCCCAGCGCAGAACCACCAACGGCAGCTCCGGGTTCCTGCCCGACCCCAGTCACACACAACCACCTTCAGAAATTAAACTGGGGGGAGTCCTCACCCCCCCTTTTACTTTTCCATCCTGTTCCAGCCAGATGCCCACAGCCAAAGCATTGAAATCAACGGGGTGAACAGAAGAAGCATTTCCACCAAAAAAAAATTGGTTTAAGGGATCCATTCAAGCCTTTGATCACTAGTTAGCTGCATCAAATCTAGAAAAAACAGCAAATTCTGCTGCCAGCCATGGAGTCAACCCGCTTCTGGTTCATCCCTGGCAACCTCTGCCCGCTCATCTACCCATTGTGACAACAGGAGGCTCCACCACCCATCCAGCTTCCGACACTCACGTGGGGGATTTTGACTGTCTCTTTTCTTTCCCCCTTTCTGTTTTTTTTTGTCACTGTTGTTGTTAGAAACAGGTGATCATAAAATGTTTCACCTTGTTCCGGCAGCAAACTGAGAAAAATATTTTTTTCTTGTTGCACTGAGCCACAGATTTATTTCCCTGAAGAAACCTAAGTGTGACTGCAAAGATTAGGGAAAAAAAAAAGGAGTAAGCAGCATGGTGGTGATGATTAAGGTGCCCTTCCAAGAAATAAATAAATAACCCCAACCTCCTGGCACCCCCGCGCAGATCTGCATCGCACCCTGTGTCATTACTCCGGCTCTCCGGATAATCAAGATGGGAAAGAGCTCAGCAGAGCGAGGACCTCCCATTTCAGCCCCTCAGAGCTGGAGACAGTATACACCCAGCTGGCAGGATGGCTGGGGGTTTATTTAAAACACAGACAAACACATACACAGAGGGAAAGAAACCCTGCAAAGCCAAATTTGCTTCTAAATCTATTTACGTTTCGCCAGACTCAAGATCACCTTGAACCACCTTTTGCTGGTTCCTTTCCTGTTTCCTTTGAAGTCGCAAGTTCTGCATAAGCCCTTCAGGAAGGAAAAAAAAAAAAAAAAAGTAAAAAACCCAAAGACGGAAAGGGAAAAAAAAAGGAAGTGTATAAAGAAGCTATTTGTGATACGTATTTTTTAATACTGACATTTAAAAAGGTTGAAATGTGATGGTGTCTTTTGCAAAGTTACGCCATTTCAACAAGATAACATGGCATTTTACCATTAAAGAAAAGATCCTCTTTTTTACTCGTACCTTTGAACAGTTTATCGTTTTGCAATAATATCCTTCAGCTATGTAGCGCTCTGTTCTTTTTCAAATGGAGGACAACATCTCTTCTAATTGTGCTTATGATACCAATTAGCATTGGGGTTTTCTGCTTTTATTAATAAACAGCCTTTCTAAGAGCACCGTGGTTGTCCTAAATATTTTTTTCTCCTAGATGGGATTCAGGAAGAAATTGTAATTAATTCCTCTTTCAGTGGAAAAGCAAAGCTATTTTTAAATTGCATGCCTGATTGAATTAACAAAGTGTTAGACAATTAACAGTCTTTCTTTTTATTTTTATGTTCTTTAAAATGCAGATTCAGTTTAATACTGTTTTCCCCTCCATCCTTTTCATGTGTCCTAATTGTTAGCTAAGTAGTGTCAGGACTGCGTGTTATCGGCCAAGGCAGGTGTCAGGTTTAATATTATTAAAGATGCAATTACTTCCTTCTCAAGCACAGCTTGTCAGTTTAGCTCATCAATGTACATATCAATACATTTTTAAATGAAAAAAAATATCTCTGTTTCCCATCCATAATTATCTCCTTGGTATCTTGCCCTGTGTTTTGGAAATGTCTCTCTATCCTCAGTACGGAGGAGTCCCGGGCAATGCAATGAGGTTTGACGGCCCGAAGGAGCTGCACAGCCCAGTTCTCCAACCCAGAACCACAGAACCTTTCAGGTTGGAAAAGACCCTTTGGATCATCCCAGAACCCGGCCTGCGAGCCTTGGAGGATGCTCTCTTCTACGTCATCTCCCAGGGCCGCCGCGTTGAATGGGGGCTCCCGTGAAAGCCTGGGGGGGCAAAAAACAATAACGGAGGAGCTGGCTGATCTCTTGACATGGCACCAGCGTCATGAAAGGGCAACAGGAATGTTGTAAGGGAAAACGTTGGTTTATGGTGCCAACAGCCATAAAGGAGATGAGAATGAAGGGCTGGGAGCTCGCGTGCTGCCGAGCAGGGCTCCCAGTGTCTGCTCTGCGTAGCCCAGCGGAGCATTGCCGGGGAAACCCTCTGAGTCACCTGGAGCTGAGTTCCACCTTCTCCATCCTTGGGAAGCCGGCGGGTTCAAAACACCACCGTCCCCAATAGCAACTTTCACATTTGGGTTTTTCTCCAATCACCGTCACAACTGGCTGTCCCAGAGAATGCGCTGGATGGAAGGTTTAGTCACTGAAATTCGGATTCCGCATTAATCAGAACTGTTCGCTAAATATGGCTTGAATTCATAAATCATTTTAGCTGGCAAAAGTGAAAACACTGAAATAAGATTTTTTTTTTTTAGAAATTTCCTAAATTATATACTTCCAAAATTTCAAACTCATGTTTTCTTTTCTGCTCTGGATAGATTTTATTTTAAAGGAAGGTTTAGGAATCAGACGTTTGGTTTTGGATGGAACAACATGCTCCATTTGACCCAAAGTGAAGAACAGACTCACACAACCCTGAGATTTGGCCACCATTCAAAAAATCAATTATTCTCAAAGCTTATACTGTGCCCCTTGAGGGAAATTGTTCTCTGACCGTTCCTGGTCAGATGAACCATGTCCTGAAGGGTATATAAGCCATGGACAGATAACAGCTTAACAGGACAAGCTATGGTTTATTCACACATCTTCTTCCAGCGTCAGCACAGCAGAGGTATTTTCACCCTGACACTCCTCTTTCCTATTAGACTATCACAAGCTCTATTTCAAGATGGGTGCCCAGAGAATCCACAGCCAACATTTACTACGATCCCAACTGGCATCTTGCAGACTGGTCATTTCAGCATGAGGATGATGCCCATTTCCAAGCCAGCTTCCATTTACTCGGGAATTTTGCGGATATTCTTTGCCGTGGGACCTAATCTGCAACGAAAGAGCTTCCCAGCAAACCCAGCTGAGAGTTCTCTAGTTTAGACAAAGACATAAAATGCAGTGGGCTATTTTACTGAAATCTAAATGTTTATGGGAAATATGTGCTCCTTCATTGTTTTCTCTTGGAATGTCATTATCGAAAAATGTTTGCAGCAAAGGAAACTTTAAAAATAATTGGCCAAATGTGTGAAAAAATAGCTCATGCCCCTCTCCTCCCACAACTCTTTCCACTTTCCCCTGATGAAAATTAAAGTGCAAAAGCCTCCCCAGCACAACACTGCTTCGGCATGTGCCGTTCCCTCCACCCTGGCAATGTGGGGACAAGTTTCAGTGCCACAGCTGTAAATCAGCTCATCCTCTTGCCCATATTGCACGTCAGCCGGCTGCTTTTGGGCTGGAAGCAGAGCAGGAAAAGAGGGGCTCAGGTTTGGGATGGTTACTCGGTTATTTCCAAGGCATCCTTGATTTATGACAGTGGTTCCCTGCTCTGGTGGGTCACACGTGTCCTCACGTGGGCTCTCCACGCTCCTGCGAAAGTGCCGGTGGCTGCACGGGAGCTGGGTCACTCCCGAACGGGCACGGGATCCTCCGGCTGCCGGCTCAGCGGTGCGTGGCTGGAGACTGACAACTAATGGTTAGTTTGCAAATAGCTGCATAAAAGATCAGAGGATAATGTGCGAGGGGCGGGGAAAGGAGAAGGAAGGAAGGGGAATGACTGGTAGTACTTAAAAAAAATTTGTTCCCATTTAATTTTTATTTAATTCAATATTAATTCTCGACTGGAAAAAATTTAATGCAGAATTATGCCCAGCTTTCATGCGGTATCAGGATTTGGTGGGGTGACAGAAACTGTGACTGTAATTAGAAGGGCCATGCATTCATCTCAAACTTAAATTCTCCAGGCTTGATTCTCTTCTTAATCCAGGACAAATCAGAAGTAATTTCATTTCCATTAATACATTTCCCAGCCATGTGAATCTGATGGAACAGCATGGCCCTTCAAGTCCTCCATCCCCTTTTAAAGAGAAAACATTATGTGTGCCATGGCATTACTGAGAATAGGAAATATGAGATCATGAGATGAAAATGATGGAGCTTTGTGTTTTAAGTTTTTGATGGAGACAATAAGGAGAAAAAAAGAGAAAGAGCAACCCTTTTAATGAGAGCCTTTTAAAGACAGGGCAACTTGGGAAAATTTGTCTTCGTGCAAGTAGAAACTATTATAAGTTCTCATATTGTTATAGACAAGAAGGGAAGAAAAGGGAAGAGCAGGAGGTCTCCAAGGGGAGGTCTCCATGGCTCCTCACATGCTGCCTGGGACGTGAGATCACCTGTGTGTCCTCACAGATTGGCCAGATCACTCAAGCCTGTCACCTACCACCGCATCCCCAGAGATGCTGTAGGAAAAGCTCCTACAGGTACCGTGGCTCGACCACTTCCAAAGAGGCCACATCTGACCACTTGCGTTTGCTGATGGCAGTGGGGAGAGGGTGAGGAGTCTCCAGTGGAAAACGGGACTTCTAGGAAAGCGTAGGTCATTTTGGGAAGACAGGGCAGGAGGAACAAGAGGTTCTGTGTCTTTGGGCTGGTAACGGAGACTGTGTCCACGAATGGTGATGGAGAGGTCAGGAAAGGGTCCAGTCAGAAAAGGAGGGACCTGCTGCCTGGAGACCTTCTGAGCTTCTGCAGCAGAGGCTGAGAACAAGAGCCCTGTGCAAGGAGGAATGTGAAGGAGGAGGAGTAGGCTCTGAGACACTGAAAGCACTAATTTCTGTGGGAGCTACCTGGCTAAATCCTTTCCTCACCTTTGAAAATCTCCACCCGTGAATTTTAGCTCTGAAAGTTGCTGTCACGAGGCAGTCGTGTTACTGCTCTGCTATAAGAGCCTTTGCGTTATATTGGCAATAGCATTTGATTGTTGCACTTTGATATAACTGAATAGGTAATCAGACCACTCTTTATTTTAGCCTGAGGATATGCCTTTGATTTGTAGAGGTTGGCCATTTCTTATCTGAGTTTGAAAATGGGATTATTTAAATGTGTATTGATGTTTTTCATGTGGTCTAACTGTGCAGTTCAACATGGTAATTCAACTCATAGCTATACCAGATTGTTATCTAATCTGATAAGATATGAACAGCACAAAGCCGAGATGATGAAACAATCAGGATTGTTGACTCACTGGGGTCCTGCTAAATCCAGTCTGCTTTCATACTTAATTATCCTGTCAAGTTCCTCGAATCTTAGCTCCTCCAGCACTGCGATGGCGAGAACGGTGGTAGTGACACCACTTGGTGAATACATAAGTTGATCAAAATAATTTCAGCAGATACAATGGCTATTTATGTCTCCACCGCAATAAGAAAAGCTACTGATTCAAATACCCTAGACTGCAAAATTGGGCCTCTTAGCATTTCTAGGATCACTGAAGGCTGTTATTAAAGGCCTCTGGAAGTTAATGTTTTGCTAACATGAGCTGCCGCCTGACTATCTCATACCAGAGGGGAAAAAAAGACTAAATGAAAAATTCAGCCTTACTAATTTTCTTCCTAAGGTGGTCTTTTCTACCTACCTAGACCAAGCACTTTACCTGATCCTGAACACACTGCTGGAAATCTACAGTCTATTCCTCCTGATGCTGCTACACCTTATTTTACTCTTATGACTGACTCTTTTGTTCAAAGATAATTAAGATGTATTAATTAGATCTGAAAGATAAGTTTTAAAGGTTACCACCACCACTTGCAAAAAGCCAGTATTTTCAGTTTTGTCTTCATCATCTATGGGATTAGTCATGAGAGTGTTATATCTCAAGAGGTGATGGCAGAGGTCATGGGGTCTATAGCAGGTGAAAACAGGTATTCAAGAAAACAAGCATTAAAGATCAAGCAGAAGTGGTGGAAATATTTTAATGGTCTGAATTCAAACCACACCCCTGTAAGTTTTACAGGGGTCTTTGTTGTTAATTTGAGGTCAGTATTTTGCTGTTGGGCAGTATTTAGTTGTAGAGTAATCTGGGTATGAAGGAGACCTATTGATGGTGATGTTTTAAACGGTCGGAGAAGGGAAAAAGGGCCCATGGAAATCCCAAAGATCAAAATATCACAGTGTCAAGCATCTTTTGCTGATTAACTCACTGGCAGATTCACCTGTGGATGTACCTGGAAGAATCGTTAAGAGCTTTGTTACGGTGCAGAGCAGCCAGTCAAGCATCCTTGTATTTAAAATCAACAGTAAAAAATATCCAGATATTGAAAGACGCTGCTATCTACAAGCTGTATTTTAAAGGGAAAACCATTGCTTTCGTTAAAAGCATTATCAGCTGGGAGAAAGAGTGATACAGATCAAAGCCGTTAATGTTCCCTTGGAGAGGCAGCACCAGGTAAAAACACCGGATTTTCTGAGAGCTGAGCACCTCGCCACGGAGATGGGTTCTACCACACTCCTCAGCATCTAAACCATGGAAACTTCTGGCCATAAACGGTACGGGAGGCTCAATTCGCTAGCCTTTCATGTTGTTCCTCTTGAAAATTGTAGCTATTATGTTTAAATTAATTATGCTATTTTCTGTCGAAATTGCAGAGTGCCGTGCGAGAGAGCCTTGCCCAGCCCCGTACACACGGGGTGACAGGAGGCCCTGCCCTGGTCTTTCAGAAAGGCTGTAATTAGCATGGAAAGGAAAGACCAACTGTTGTTTGAAAATGTTAATGCTAAAGGTCTCGTTTAAGCCGGTGTCTCTCGTAGAAGCCTATGTCTCTCATACAAGCTGATGGAAAAAAAATGTTACTTTTCTGTTCTGGCTTTTTCCTTCCCCCCTGTGGGGAACTGTGCCTTTCAGGGCACCTCAGAGGTGGGTTTGAACATGCTCTTCCATCTCATCCCGCTCCCTAGCTCCATCCCACATAAGAAGGACGTGGACCTGTTGGAAAAAATAAGATGGTGGGGAAACCTCCCTGCCTGGGCCACCCCTCCGCTTGACTGTCACTGCTGATGGGACTCCAACCTTATGATTGTCCATAAAGCTATAAACATGCACAGACAGACAGACAAACAGACGGCAGAGCAGACAGATGCTGTGGCTGCAGAGGAAGGTGTTTTCTCTGTCCTGTCTCTGGGCATTACAGCCTGAGAAAACCAAATACGTGCATGTATATGACAAGGTTTCTGAACCAGATGAGCAAAGATGTGTGAGAGGACAGGGTTAGAGGCACACTTTTCTCTTCTTGCGCATGTTCTTTGCCTTTGGAATCTAGGGGTGGTTCAGTGCAAGACCCAGGTCCGTAAATATTTTTGATGTAGCAGAACTATGCAAGCTCAGAGCCCTGGAGCATCCGCCCTTTACGTCTTCCCAGCTCGCAGGTAGATGCAGACTATCAGAGTTTGGGGTCCACAATAGTGTTCGGGCTGACCAAAACTTGCTCATTTAGGAAAGAAATGAATATTTATTTTCTTTTTTGTAAATATAAGCCCTCTCCTCATTGAACTCTTCTCCCCCCCGACAAAAGCTCCTTTGCATGGCTGCCGCCTCCCAGGGCTGCTGTCACATCCCTCCGTGCACGTGGACCTGGTGGTGACCCTCATTCCCGACCACACCTGGGCTTGCTGATGAGGTTCAGAATGCCTTAAAATAGGTTAATTTGTAGGAAAGCGACAGAAATAAATTGCTGGCACTTTTGTGTGCTGATAAGTTTAACCTTTTTTTTTCCCCCTGAGCAGCTAAATTGCCAATCATCCGGAAACACACTGGAGTTCACCCATTACATAAAGGAAGCTGTTAGTCTCATTTAAAACAATATTGACCTTTTTCCCGTCCTTTCCATTTTGACTAAATTACAGGGTACATTTTTTGAAATGTGGCTTTTGTCTGACTGTAACCAGGTGACCCTGATTTTTCCTCTTTTTTTTTTCTCATCACTTACAACTTTCAACCTTTCCTTTCTACTTCTAACGCAGTTCTTAGTTTAACCACTGAGATTTTCAAATCCAGAGATATTAAAAAAGAGTTTGCATGATACATATATTTTCCAGCTAGAAAAATCTACACCTGGAAGCTAAGGAAAATTCATCTGGTGCACACTGAAATTCAGGGCGTGGGGGCAGCAGGGGGCATTTGGAAAATGATTGAGAAGTGTCTCTGTTCTTCCAAAGTCAGATCAGTGAGTGTGCATGAGCTTTCACTTTCACTCACAATTAATTTCAGATGTAACATTACCAATAGATTATCTTCCGGGAGCAAAAATATTCCTGCCAGCAAAGAAACAGGGCTTTTTCCTTGTTTTTTATCTTTAAATCAGGCTGTGAGAACATATGGCTCCATCTAAAACCAGTGTAACTCATTCTGAGAATTTTTTTTCTTGTACAAAAACATTTTTGAGTTGATTTGGGGCCCTGGGCTGAGCCTCTAGTGTCAGCTTCCGAGGACATTACAATATAAGAATGAAGCTTGAGTTGTTTTTCTTGTACCCAGACCCCTGATAGCAGCGTGGCCTTACAGATATGTTCTACTTACATTTCTTTTGTTATTTCCTGAAGTTATACAAAGAGACAAAGCCTCCCTGCTTGGCTTCCTTCCTTCCCAGTCAGTGCCCAATGGCATCAACAGTATTTCCACAGACTGAGCTGGGGTAAATCCCTGTATCTCCATTGCAATAATTGTCGGAGGCGCAGTTACATCGGCTGAGGATCTGAGCCACCCTCCCATACATCCACGACGTGCTTATGGCATTTGTTTCTTGTATTAACTTTTCCTGGATAAAAAACTAAAAATATCCCCGTGTATGTTCTGCTACTCTTGGCTCGTATAGAAATGTGTCTTCTAATGCCAAACTTAAATTAATACAAGCATTTTTTTTTTAATTCAGACGTATGTTGGGGTTTTATATTATTTTTTCTAAATCACTGAGCGTGTGTTTTTTCCCCAGTCAGTCCTTTTAGTAGTTCCAGTGCTTTTTGCAGGAATTCTGAGATGCAGGAAGCTTTAGGATTCCCTGGGAGGTATTTCCATTAAACTTAGGAAATATAGGCCTCTTCTGTGGAGCATTTATCCCCCAGGTTTGATGCCACAATACTGAGAGCCCAAAGAGAACATGGTATCTTCCAGCTTTACCCCATGTCTTCAATATTTGAATAATCTGAATCAGTGGCATTGAAAATGGTTTGAAATCTTTAATCGTCTTCTCTAGGAAAGAGACATTCAGAAGCTAGAGTGCCTTTCAAATCAAACTGCCTACAGAGAAAATCATTTCTTCAAATTGCTCACTGGTACAATGTCCAATCCATCTGTGAAAATATTTGGGTTGTGTTGCTGGGATTTGATTGACTCCTCTGCCAACACCAAAATTTTAATAAGCTGTGAAGGGACAAATTGTTCCAACCACCGTCTCTACGTTTTGTGACTGGGCTTTGGGAGGAGAGTGAGACACTCGCTCTTGATTGCAGATGCCACCGCGTCTCCGCAACGGCTACGTGGGCTGCAGGCAAAGGAGTTCCCGGGGGAAGCAGCGCCCGCTGCTGCACCGTGTCCCTGCCTCCGCGTCTCCTCCTGGAGAGGAGCAACCCAGACCCTCCTCCTTCCTCCGTGGGGCAGGAGCAGCACGTTCACCCTTTGGGCTGGCAGAGATGCAGAGATGGTGCCTTGCCCAAGGTTTTGGAGGTTGCATTTCATTCTGGTAATGCTGGCAGAGCAATTTCTTATCTTTTCATTACTTTAGAGCGCTGTGGAGGATCTAAACATCCTTTATAAGCAACAATGTGCACCGTGGACTTAGACAGTGATAGGGATAAAATAATCCTACCTGCTGTATTCAGCCTTTACATTATCTGGTTTGACTCAGCATTAGTATGTGCCTGCCTGTAAAATTGCCCCACACAATTATTCAATCTCGTGACAACTATTCAGTTTGCAAAGCAAAAATAATCCTGTGATTACCCTGTAATTAGCTGATAGTTACTAATCAATTACATCTGCAGAGCTTGCCTTCCATCGAGGAGGTGCATTGGGGTGATTTACGGTGCCTGCCCCGAGCAGCTTCCAGATGTCCAGCTTTGCTTTGCTTAATGGCTGAGCCGTTGCTGGGGCTGCAGGATGAAATTCGGGACTAAATTCTTCATCGGAGCTGGGTGGCAGGAGTCGGACATCTCACCCACCAGCTACGGCGTCGGCGGGGTCTGGGTAGGACGTGCATAATCTCGTTGGGGGGATTAACGCTGAACAGGTTGGCTGCAAAAGCGTGTCTGAATGAGGCCTGAGTGAAGAAAGCCAACACATTCCCAAAATATTTGGGTATTCCAGTTATCACTTGTCTTCTCGAGACGTAGCACAGCCAGGGATGCTTCATTCGCCCGGGTGGTTTGACACTCCCGCAATAGAAATAAGCGCAAAGTAATGTGTATTCTACAGTTATTTATTTACCATGATAACCCTCCTTTCCTGAAGGCATGAGCATTCCAATCTACACAGGACAAAATTCCAGTTAACTTGTACATTGGCAGTGCGGGTTTGCTGGAAACGTAGCGCTGGGCTGACCGGTCCCCTCCCCACCTAGTGACAGTGTCCAAGGGCAGGATATTTGCTACTGGTGAGAAAACAGGATTAGGGAATACCTTTGAATAGCAACAAAAGTCAGGTGGAGTCCCTAATCTCTGGACACATGCTCACTAGACTCTCCCAGAACATCCTTGGCTGGAGCTTGAGTGTTCATTCGGCAGACGGAGGAAGGGATGATTTTGCAATATTAGGAGCAGTGCTGGGAAAACGAAAGGGAGAAATGAAGCTACTGGCAGGTTTGAAGAAGAGTTTGATAAATATTTCTGCTGTGAAAGAAGTAAGACATGACAGGAATAGAGATGTGTCCGTGAGAAGTTAGGCAGGAGTTCAAGGGAAGGCTGACAAGCTTGAGCGTGATACTGCAGGGGAGAAGTTTATTTTTGGGAGAAAAGGGTGAAAATATGATGGAAGAGGGAGAGGGACAAACCCCGAGGTTACAAACCAGGCAGAGCCGTGCTCAAGGGAGCGAGAGGGGGGAGGCTTGAGGACCTTTGGGCAGAAAAATGTGTAGTCGGGTGCAAAAACATGTCACCTGCCCAGCCAGTCATGAAGCCTGGCAGGACTGCGCCGTGGTCCCATGGCTCCGATCCCGGGTGGCTCTGCCAGCGCTAAGGACCGCACTAAGGCCGGGAAGAGCCTGTGGAGCGGGGCTGGATGCGCACACATCCGTCCCTGGCACTTGCACGGTGCGGGGGAAATTCATCCTCCTCACCAGCGCCTTCCTCCCTCCCTTTCTATTGCACCTCCTATTAAGAAAGATCCCGACAACACCATTAAAATGTCTTGTGTCGATTGAAAATTCATTGTTCGCTAAAAGCTAATCAAAGCGCGGGTAAACACAAAGGCCCCCTTTTCCCCCGGCCTGACGTTTCATTTACACAAGAGCTCAAGCCCTGGCACCGGCGCGCTGCCATGCAGCCGTCAAGCATTGATTGTGCTATTCAGCAGGATGGCTCAATAATTACAGCCCCGGATCTCCAAACCACACCAAAGAGCAGGCTTACCACTGCTAGCCTTTGTTACTAATTGTCCTTCAGGATACTTGAGATGAATTACCGTGGCTTACATTTTCCTGTTTTTCCTTTCTCTTCTATTGGGTTAAAAAAAAAAAAAAAAAGAGAGAGAAATCTTTCCACTTAGCGGAGCTGGACGGATCAGACAAGTGTAGCGTTGACTGTTGACAGCACTTCATAAGAAAACCCTCTGACTGCAAACTGTCTCATTGATACGTTCAGCTTGACACGTCGGATTGATTTTTGATTGTTTTACAAAGCTCGCTTCTGCGTGTTTTCATTATCAAGGCTGGGCAGTTTTCATACTAACGCTTACAAAATGTTAGCGCTATTAATATAATTTGATATCATCTATACTGCATCTAATTGTAACAAGTAATCCGGCGAATTAAACCTCTTCCACCAAAGCTCTCCAAAACGGATTGCACTTCTGATTATTCTTTTAGTTTGTTTTGTTTAGGAGGGCTTGGAACAGCAGGAATATTTCTTTAGTTCTAACTTTTCAATCCTGCTAGTCGTGAAGACAAAATTAGGGATGAAAGTTTTAAATTCATGACAGAGGATCAGCACTGAATTCATGCTTATTCCCTGTGACTTCATCGGGAACTGGATCGGCTCCCATGGGAACTGTGCTGGGCTGCGGTTCAGGAGGCGATGGCACACTCAGGGAAATGACACTGCCAAACATCCGCCATACGTTTGGACCGGTTGGATCGATGCTTGTCCTTCATTTATTAAATCTGCTGTCCCCAGCCATCCCAGCAGTCACTCTCATGATCCCATGCTCAGGCTCCAGGCTCTCATCCACCCTCTCCTTTGCTCTTTCTCATCTTGCTCCGAGGATGCTGGCTCATCCTGAGCCTCCCTGATCCTCCAGAACCCCCAGAAAGGAGGTGGGCTGGTGCTTGGTCTTCCCCATGCAATCGTTGGGCTCCTACTGATGACCCCAGTGAGATTTTTTTGCACAGCAGAGGCCTGGAACCGGTCCAAATTCCCACAGAAATTTAGGAGAAACTTCCCTTCCTCCTAAGACAGATTGAAGACACGGGTCATGGTTGAGTAACAAGACTGCTGTGGGTAGCTGGCCCACATAGAGAATTATCTCCTTCTGCTAGTCCTGTTTAGCAGTTGTCCCTTGGAAGAAATGCTGCCTGCGCTGCCTTTGCCTTTTTTTAAATGCCGTATGTAAAAAGGAGGAATGCAACCATCTCGGATGAATTTTAGAAGCCGGAGCCCACTGTCCATATGCAAAACTGCAGCTGGTTTTGCTCCTGCCTTGGCTGTACCCGTGTTTGGAGCCGGCGCCATCACCCTGGCGGGTGCCGAGCAGGCAGTGACCAGGCAGCCTGGATTTCACAAGATTGTCCTTTTTTTCTCCAGTCGTAGGAGAAAAAAATATAATTCATTTCCCATCACTTTCCCCCCCATTCTTTTCCCCAGTAAATGAATAAAGTTAATATTCCTTGGTGCCACACATCATTTTCTGAGCCCGAGATACGATTTCCCAGCTTCCATCAGCTGGGCAGGGGCTGGGAATTTCCACTCGTGAACAAACGCCCTCCTTGCTTTTCTTTTTATAAAAAAGCGTGGCCCTAAACAGTGTGTAAGCGCTCTCCTGCGACCGTGCGGTCTCTTCATAACCCTTCCACTCGAACAAAGTGATTGTCTGAACTGAAATCGCTTCACTGAGATGATTAAATTAGTTCCTACATGCCAGAGATGTACAGAGGTCTCGACATTTATATTTGGGTACTAGAGTCTGAAATTCAAATGTGTTCATGTTTGAAAACAGCGTAATTTAAAAAGTAGCATAAAATCCATTAATATAATAAGGAGAGAGGGCGATGCTTTTAATTTGTCTGGGGCTGTGAAAAATGATCATTTCTCTGGGCTGCGGGAAGGGCAGCCCTGCGATGGCCGGGCTGTGTGAGGCGTGAGCTCCCCAGCGTCCCCCAGTTTCACCAGCACCCGTGAAATATTAAATCCACAGACACTGGGGAAAAATCAGCCTTAGTCTGCGCAGGGCTGGGCTGCCTCTAATCGCGACAGGTTTATTTTGACACCATATAATCCAGTGTTTCTTCCTGCGCACACCTGCGGCTGGGCTGCCAAACCGACAGGCACACAGGGGCTAAATCTCCAAAAGGGCAAAATGAACAATTAATGACATTCCGGGGGATCCCAGCGAGTGAGAAGCCGCAGCCCATGTGCAGGCAGCTTACTGCAAATTCAGCCAGCACCCCTACAAAGAGCATCTGACCCGACATTAAGTTCTGTATTATGTGATGAGGATGCTGTGGGCTGTTGGTTGCTGTTATTTAGAAACCGAAATTATATGCTTTTTAAAATTATTTTTGACTCACTGATACACTTATTGGACTTGTATATTAAAAACCTCTATACGTGTCCAAATCCCATTGTTTTGCCATGGCTTGGATACCCAAGCAGACACTCTCTTTTACCTGGAAATAGGATTTTTAACTTTAACACAGAGCAGCATTGCCACTTTTCAATGTTATTTTGAATGAGTGAATGCAAATGACATTATTCAATTTGCAGAAGCGGTTTCATTCATGATGTGTCGTTAGCATCTGGTACCTAAAGGAAACATTCTTCACCAACTAAAATGAAAAAAAAAGGGCTGATAAATTCCTGAGAGCAAATTCCCTGCTCCACCAGCAGCGCAGCAGCCCAGTAGTTTCGTTCCTTTGCATCAACCCCAAACTCTGTTGGGATATTTATGTTTTTCCCAGGATGTCCCTCAAATGTGGTGGGGGGGAAAGAACTGTAAAGGTCTAGGGTGGAGCACAGGAACATGCACGACCCAGCGGAAAAGAAGGAGCCTGTGATAAAAGTGTGTGCCTGCATTTTGCTGGCGTGTGTCTGCACATATTTATTATTCTCATCTGCAATATTGATGACCGAGGACCGATCTCGCTGCACATGCGTCTTCCTCCCCGCATCCCTTTTCCTTGACTTGCGCAGCTGAAAAACGCCTGGGATTTTTTTGTTGTTGCTGGTTTGGTTGTGAGCGGTGAGCAAAATGCCCTGATGTTAACGGCGATTCATTTTCCCGGGTGGAAAAAAAAAAAAAAGAAAAAGAAAGAAAACCCAAATAAACCATATCAAAACAGCAATCAGAGGAATCGGGGCAGGCCATTGCAGTCAGTAGCGACCGGGGCTGGGAGACGTGGTTTCGGCTGTTGGGAGCAGGTCAGTGAAGGGGAATAGATTGTGGGTGCTAAATATGAGGATTGTGTTTTGCAGGGGAACCCTCGTTTTAAAGGGGCGGGATAAAACCGCATTCAGGATCAAGCTCAGTCTTCAAAATAGTGAAAATTGCTCACATGGCTAGGACGACCGGTATCGCTTTTTTTGGAAAAACAACGCGTAATTAATTGGGAAAAAATTGGCACAAGAATAAGTGAGAATCGACATATGTATACATGGGTGTGTGTACATATACATAATACGCTTATTTATTATGCACGTGCTGGAGTGTGTGTATGAGTGTGTGTGCGTATGATAAGAATAATGAGCTATAACAAAAATGAGGGGACAATTATTCTGATCTTTTGTAACCCATCTCGGCTGCGCAAATTATCATTTTGAGCAGTCTGAAAACAGAAAACTAAGCATAATAGACTATAGGGAGGCATATTTAAAAAATAAATTAAGGAATAAAATGCATAGAGACAGAGTGCCATGTTTTGTTATGTCATTCCCTGCCTGCCTTTCTTCAGGAGAGAGATTTCAAATTAAATTCAAAGACTGTACTTTTCAATAAACAATGAAAATTGAGAATAGCCTTCCTTGTTAAAATATATATATTTTTTTTTTCCTCTCTTTTCTTTTTTTTTTAAAGTAATGCAGTACTGTGCAATGGTACCAAAAAAAAAAAAAGAGGGCATTAGGTATTAGGATTCCAAACGGGATAGTACATCTTTAATGATACATATGATAATTAAAGAATACAATAAACACAATTAGCATATGTTTTAAACAGTTTATTAGTGAAGCTTACCATAAAATCAGAATATATAGAGCTCCAGGGTTTGTTGGGATAACAGCTTCTAATCCTTAGAGTCATAAAATCCCTGGCTTGGAAGAAATGGGCATCTTTAAAATGATTGAATCAGCAGGCCTCGAGTGAAAACACACAAATTAGCAAACTCCAGCAGTCGGGCACTGTGCGGTGCTGCGGCGCGCGGAGGTGAAGTCATCGCTGACACTGCCCCAGCGGCTCTGATGGAGCACGGCGGGGACGTGGTGTTGCCGTGGACATCCGAGGAGATAATCACTTTAACTCCTTCCAGACCAGGGGCACCCAAAAATAATAATTTAAAAAAAAAANAGCCCGGGGACTCGCCGGAGACATTACCGGGAGTTTAACAGTTGAATAATTGAGTTAACCAGTCTGGATGGGGCTCTGACAGCGCTCCCGCACAGCCGATAAATAACACTCTGTATTTCCTGCTCTTGCCTCTCGTCTTTTCCCGATGCCCGTATTCTGCCTTTATCTCCCCATTTCTTTCCATCTGACTTGAGGCCAGTGCGAGCAGTTGGGATGTATTTTTCCACTAGTGATTAATATATAAGCTCTTTATGTTCATCACCCTGCTGTAGAGATAATTTCTTCCCTCTTTTGTTAGCGGGTTGTTTGTTTGTAGGGGACGAGGACGGATTTAATCCCGCAGTTCAGATATTTTGGGTTTCTTAAGAGCAGCGGGGAAGGCTCGGGATGAGAGTCGGTGTGGGCTGAAAGGAATGAAACTCTGCCGAGTTTTTTTGAAGGGAAGGGGCAAATTGTCAACTTTATAATGGATCCTCATCAGACGTGATGACTTCCCAGCTCTGTGGCAAGGGAGGAGAATAGCAGTCAAGCGATGTTTGAACACATTCTTATGGGGAAATTGGAGTGTTTGGATCCCGAAATTAGATCTGAAGGCAGCCAAACATCTCCCTAAAAACGGGAGCTTCACTCAAATGAAGGCATTTCTAGTTTGCTCAGCTCCCGGTCTGATCTGAACGAATTCAATCACGGCTCTGCATGGAGCGAGCGTTTTGCTGTCCCCGCTGCATGGCAGAGCTGGTGGGCACGGAAGAGGCAGCCTGCTAATTTGGGTGGCCGGGAACAAATTCTTCTGAGTCATCTTAAACATGCGAGGAATACTGAAAACACATGGCATGTGTGGAGACACTACATTGCTTTACATTTATCCCATAGCTTGGAATTTGTACTAATATTTTCCCTGACGTCTGCCTGAGACCTCAAGCCCAAGAGATGGATACACTGTGTAATGGCAACACACATACACACCTTGCGCCGCATTTTGCCCCATAGATATTTTAATTTTTTTCGCCCCATATTAGTCTAAGCACAAAAGAAATGAGCTGGAGGAGAAATGAAGGTCCAAAAAAGATGAAGTGACTTCCCCAAGGTCAAACAGCAGGACGGTGGCAAAGGCAGGAATATAAACATGAATTATGTTGTCACTCTGCTGGAGGAAAAGGTTGAAATGCAGCTCATTTTTTTTCCCTGTAGTTTAGACCCAGCTCGACGTATTTGACCTCTGTTTCACTGGCCAAGGTCCAGGGAAAGAAATATGAGAAATAGGAATCTCTGCCTACTCTGGGAAAGGAGAGGGAGGTAAACTGAGGTATGTCGTGGCTTCACTCAACGGCGTTGCCTGGTTGAAGCAAGCCAGGGGGTGAGGCAGGGTCTAGTCAACTGGTTTTTCTATTGACTTCATTGGTTTTGAGTTGCATCTGAAGGGACAAAAAAATTTGGCCCCGCAGCCTGGGGGGAGGGGAGGGAATGTAGCTGCACCCATTTTTTATTGTAATGTTTCCGTGTTGACATTCCCAGGCGGATTCACAGCCGGCGGCCCTCGCCAGGCACCAGGGTCAGCACAGTAGAAGGAGCTTTGATCGCAAGACCTGAATTTTAGCTCCATCTCCAGTTTTTAGCAGAGGAATTCAGCATCTAGCAGAGCACTCCCAGCAAGTCGCCAGGGAAGGGCAGAGCAGCAGCAGCTTGGCGTTCTGCTTTGGGGGGTTATTTCAGTCTGGGAACCCCTCACCCGGGGCTTACCCTGACCTGGAAGAAGATTCTGCAGACCTCCAACTCCACTTTGGCTCTGACACTCCTGGTGGAGAAGAGTTTGTCATCTGGGAGGTGTAACGGCATATTCAGCTGTCTGCTTACGGCACATAAAGCCCACTGACACCCGAGTGTTACGGAATAATAGACGTGCCAGGCATGACTCAACCAGAGCCGGTGGCACCGGAGGACACCAGTCGCTGGTCCCTCGTGCCAGTTGCCCACCCATGTCCCCTGCATTGGGTCAAGGGGCACAAGGGTAAAATTGCACCACTCAGGAGCAGAACATCCTCCAGAAAAGAGCAGTGTTAGCAGTAAGACTGAATCTGGATCAAAATCAGAAATAAAATTTAGCATCAGCAACCAACCCCTCCTCTGCTCTTGCCATTATAGAGAAGGCCATGGCATTTTCTAAACCTGGGATTTTAAAGAAAACATTTTAAATTACAATGTGGGCACTGCTCTCTCTTTCATTCAGGTGTAAGTGTTCACACACTTTGCTTTTTTTTAACCCACCAAACACGTGGCACAAGCTTTTTTGCATTTTGAATATCAGGTCAGTTTAGCATCCGCAGAATATTTTCCTGTGCACTTTCCATTAGCGTTTTGTATTTATTAGCGATAAACTCAGAAATGGTGGATACCTAATTCAGCCAAAACCTAATTCTGCACTGAATATTTAACTAAGATGTTGGCTTTAAGCTGTGTTAGTTATTTTTATAGATATTCTAAAAATAATATTAGAGGGTTTATTACCTAACCCGTATCACACATAATTTGACATTTGAATGTTGAGGGCTCGTGCACGTGTTAAAACAGTGAGAAAATATGTGCAGAAATTTTTCATGACTCCTTTAAAAAAAAAAACAAGACCAGAAATTTACTATGTGCCCCAACTACATTGCAAATTGAAAAATTGACAGCAGCGGGTAGCCTGTACACTGACATTTATTAGCTCGGTTCCTCCACACAGACTTTTTAGGATGCTCTATCACGGATTAATGTCTCTCAGCAAAGAACTTGCTATAAAAAAAATAAGGAATGCAGATGATAAAATTAATGAAACAAATCATTGTTGAAAAGCATTTGGTGAGGTGTGAATTTGAAAGCAAGTTTCCTAATGCAATATTTGTAAAATAAACAGAAATTAATATCCATTAATATTAACATAATTATCTTAGCTGAGAATGTTGAATTGTTGCCTGTTTTGTTCTTTTCAACTGCGGCACCTCACTACAACTGTTTTTGTAGCTGGGGAATAATCTGCTTGTGTACGCTGTAATGACACAAGAAATAAAACGTAATAAAAGGAATACGATCTGAATTCCCATCTCAGCAAAGAGTAATTCCACAATCCATATATTTCTTTGGTGGCTTTCCTATAAGGTGAATACTTCTGCATGGCTTTATTTCCCAGACCCATTTTCCCTCCTGCCTTGAGTCGGGCTCACATGAAAAACTCATTCTGCTTAATACAGAAAATCTTTCCCTGGACCTTGAAATTACCCTGAGTGATCCTGAATTTCCTAATGCCCGGGAAAGTGGTGGGAGTGGGTCCACTGTCCCCTTTCCACTGCTGCCCATGGGCAGCCCCTTCTCTCTGCCTTTCCCAGCAGGAAGGATGGTTCCCAGGTGAGCAATCCCAGCTTTCCCGCGCACATCAGAAGCAAACTTCAGGTCTTCCCAGCTCTGTGCAGAGCTGCCTGTCGGACCTGCTAAAATATGAAAAAATACGACATTTTCCACCAGAAAGGGCTTATTTTTAGTTCTGCAGATACCGCAGTAGCTCGCGAGTGAAAGCAGGCACTGTGTGGACCGGAGTAAAAAAAACGACATCTCACAAAGTTAAAGCACGGACAGAAAAAGGGGAGTTTGTTCTTTTAATGACCAAAGCGATGCGGCACAGGTTCACATCCCGGCGGTTTGTAAGGCTGTGATCTGAGGAATGCAAACGGCACGGTGCCGGGTGGTGCCGATGGGCGAAGGGATGAGGGGTCTCGGGCAGCCCGGGAGAAGGGACAAGCCCCATCCACCCCGTGGAGTTTCAGACCTATAATGAGGGAGCAGGCGGCTTTATGGCGAGGAAACCTCCGCAGGCCAGGACAGGGGAGCTTTGGCTTCAGCTTCGGTGAGACTCCAGCTCTAATTTGCCATTTGTTAGGTCCCGCGTTGCACGCCTGCCCACACAGAGGGGGTAACGTATGGTTTACGCGGGATCCTTTCTTTGAACTGAAGTGAAACGCTAAAGATTTTCAGACCAAGTATCTCCTTTTAAAAACCTTTCCTTGTCCATCTCATGCAGATGTGAGTTAGTGGCTGTCCACCCTATCGCCACTGATATTTCTGTATTGTATCCATCAGATCCAATCCGGAGAAGCTGGAGTTATGGGAATAACTGACTTTCCAGCTCTTTGGCTCAGCAACCTCATTAATTTGGCCTTAATCAAAACTTTTCATCCAACCTGAAAAAAAAAATATATACGTTTTACCTAGACATTTCTTAGCCACTCTCAAGATTTTCAGTGTTGTTTTGAGGAGAAAAAAAGGCTCTGAAACATTTTGTTTTGGAAGTGTGGAAGTGAAACTTTTTTTAGTCCCTCTTCCAGCCTGCCACGTTGCCATATTTACCACGGCACTAACAGTTGTCAGAGATTATCTGGCTGAGTCACAGCTTTTATGGGCTCGACTCCGGTACCAGAGACGCGAAGCAGCTCCTCTGCAACCCAAGGTTTATGTTGGCATAAGCGAGATCAGAATTCGCCCTTCTGTTTACCATTTAGCTGAATCACCCCATCACAGACCAACTGTCATCTGTCACTCCATACTTTTAATGGTACATTGCACTGATGTTGCCTATTTTTTCCCCTTCCGAGCAGCCCTGTCACTCTGGTATGTGCTAATCTCTTCTTCCAGGCTTCTGTTGGATCTCTTAATGATGCCACCACTGCAATTTAGGGGGTTTTATTGCAAAAAAAATAAAAGGCAGGAGAGATTTTGGGGAGATAGAGATGGAATCAGATTGCCCCGTAGCTCAGGCTGTGGACTAAAGGGACCTCAAGACACCCCCCCCAGCCGTGTTTTACCCGCACAGTCCCAGGCATCGCTGTGGCTGGGGAGCGGAGGAGGTTCGCCTCCCACCGCCAGAACCCGGCTGCATCTCTCCCACCAAGTGTGCTGCAGAGAATTAATCCATTTCCAAATGACATTCTGTTTTTAATGCTCGGGCCTCGCCGCAGCTCTCTGTTCCTCTGGCCAGCGGACCAGAAATCTCTACCCGGTGCTTGGCTTCCTTGGGGCCCCGGTTCGGCGCTCGTTAACCCCCGCCGTGACACCCTGGCAAGCGCCTCCGCGCGATGTCCCGCGCCTGCTCCGCATCTCCAGATGGGGAGGTGCTTTTCTAACATCTGCAGGATGAATCACGTCTTCTTCTTGTAGTGCGATAAACAAAGCGGGGAGAGCAGCGCCGCGCAAAAGGCCACTCAGCTGGGGGAGGAACTGCCCACCCAGGGCAATATAAAATATTTCAATTCCTGAATCTCATTTCCTGCCCTCACAGGGGTGGGGGTGGGTGTAGGGAGGGAATTTAAGCTACAACAATCTTCCACGAGTTTTTCTACCCCTTTTTCCATTTGTATAATTAGATTGTTCATCGGAGAATTTTAGCCTTTTTTTTTTTTTTCCATTTTTGCTAATCTCTACAAAAAATTCTGAATTTTGTTCGTGGCCTTTCCAAAATTACCCATATGTATGTGAAACGAGCATTAACACTGAGGGGTGAACACAGTGTGAACTACCACTTAGCTATGGCGGGTAGCGCCTGTGAACATCAACCCATTTTGGTGGGGGGGAACACACACACGTTTTTATGTTAGCAAAGGGTTTTGTCCCTGCAAAATGCGAGTTAGCTTATGCACCATTTTGATGAGTCCAAGATCAGGATAAAAATGTTTTTGCTGATTTGATCACTATATGTATGCGACATATAGTACCCATAACTTGTAGAGGTCCATCTGGTAAGAGAAATAATACTGTGTCATTGCATAATATGTGTCTGGGTGTGCGTGTATTTCTCTGTACTCCTTCTTTGTCTTGATTCCACGGTTTAATTTAAATACGTGTTTCACTTCTCTCCATATTTCAGGTTTATTACAGAGTATGAAAATCAGGAAGCTTTTTGTTCACTTCATACATCTCCTCCAACAAAGCCAGACATCAGATCCCAGCACAGACTCCAGAGTGATTATTGTTACACATGATCTATGGAGCAGATAAATTACAGCTTGATTTTTATAAGGTATGTTGAGCCTGCAGGCTTCAACAGAAACAAAAACAAAACAAAACACAAAACCTTGGTTTAACTAGTAATTTGAGGAAATATGACAAACCTGACGTGGAAGTCACAGAGCAAATAAATATGCACATCCATCATTTTGTAAAATAATGCCTTCGCTAGAGAGACCTCTGCTTGCTGCAGCCTGCAGTGTAAAATTTCTTTGTGGTTTCCCAGTCTCACATCCTGCTACGTGAAGAATCAAGTTAGTTATAGTTGAAAGGAACAATTGTATGCACAAGAAAACCGGTGCCGTACGGTGAAATAGTGCAAATATCAATCTGTGTGAATCAAAACTAAGTTGATTCTAGGACATATTATAATATTCCTAGAATTTTTAGATGTGTTTTTTTCTTCATGATATGATTGCTAAAATACCGATCGGAGAGTCTTTTCTTTTATTGTAAAATAATCTAGTTCCTAGAAATAAAAATCACCTGGTGGTTATTGCAGATATAAAATCCTACTTCATACAAAATACAACAAAAGGCAGTTTCAGAGTCATCTTCTGAGCACAATAGTTTTGCTGGTGCACTGGAAAGAAATTACACATGAAAATCTCACTTCAGGAGTAGGCTTTTGGTACTCACTATTTTTATTTTTTTTTTGCAGACTGCCAATATTCGGAAGGTTTTGTGCAATGCTGAGGAGCACAGTCAGTGCCCTTTGTGTGAGATCTGCCTCTCCAGCAGCCCCATCCCTGCGGAGCTGGGGAGCTGCAGATATCACTGAGTTGGTCTCCACAGCCCGGCGAAGCTCAGAGACATCCACCAGCTCAGTTGACATCCACTAATGGGGATGTCAACTTTGGCATTGGGAGGAGGGTTTTGCTCAGAGTTTAAGGTTTAAATCTGACAATTTATGTCCGACTGCCTCTAGATAAAGCACAAAACAGAACCAAATGCTCCACTCCTAAAGAAGTGTCTTTATCAAAGCTGCAACTCCTTACATGCTCCGTTCCTCATCCAATGAGTCCTTAGGTTTTTCTCCATTTCCAGGGATGGGCAGGATGGAGAGGAGCCAGATCACCACCACGCATACATATGCACATGTCCAAAATACCTGCCAGCCTAGAAAAGGAGATGCTGCCTCATGCAGGGAGGTGGGTCTGGGTCATCCCAGGCCATGTCAGGACCTGTATCTCCAGCCTTCTGTGCCTGGACTCCATCACATTCAGTGAAATCCCAGTGGATGGTTCCTGGAAGAGAGTGGAAGAACCTCCGTGTGCAAGTTCCCAACGGGGCAGAAGTACAAACCACAGACTGAGTGGCTCAGACATGTCAAAACTACCGTAACTCTGAGGATACACGGAGTTATTGCTGTAGGTATCAAAGAGCTCTAACATCCGAAGTTGTAGCACCAAAAAGTAAGGGATTTCAGGTTAGCAGGTCAGGAAGTGGGACTGAAGTCCCTTTTGAGGTGTTTGGTTCCTTTATTAGATATGATCAGCATAGCCTGGCTGGGAGGTCTGCAGGAAACCATCTAAATTGGACTATGAGCCTCGTATCATCCACTCTTAACCACAAGACCATCCCACATATACAGCAAAGGTGGTGGCCAGAAAAATAAGTCTAAGTTTGACCTCTACAGCAGCTGATTTTGGTCTGATCTTGTAGTTTTTGGTCCACGCGTATGATCCTATGTTTTGGCCTCATCCTGCAGTTCTTGGTCAGGCAAACCTTACTTGAGCCACTTGGAGCATGGCCTGTGTGAAGAGTCCATCATCTGTTCCAATGCGTCTTCCAAGTCGCATCTTGCCATTTAAAAGCAAAGTGCCTGCTCGCTGCTCTGAGCATTGCCAAACCAAAATAACCGGCTTGTGCTTCGTCCATAAAACTTCCAGCTAGATTTTCATCCTGCAATCATTACTCCAGGTGTTTGTCAAGGAAGGTGTACAAAGCAGACGGAACACATTTAGCATTTCATATACGAGGTTGAGCTGCAGGAGTGACAGGTTGAAAAATCTTGTTTGGACTCATCCACTGAAACCGTTTAATATAGAAGTCACTGGTGGACTATAAATATGGAAAATCAATGTGCCATATTTTTATAGAATCCCCATTCTGCATGTCTTTTAAACATATTAGTACTTTGAAGAAGCTGTAGAATCTAAACTCACCAATTTTTGCCTTGAACGTCTACAGTTCTTCAATGGGTAGCCTTCAGGAGCCCAAATGTCTGCACAACGTGCAGCTCATTTGAATGTGCACTTATATTAACTGACCCCGCAAAAGCCAACTGTGTTCATTTAGGCTAGGAATTACCCAATTTGCTCACATAATCTCAGCAATTACATGTTCATCTTGTTTAAATATCAGACCTATGGTGTCATTTACGTAGTATCTGATCTTTCTACTTAACCTCAAAGATATTAATCTTTATTAAAAGGGGTGAGAGGCAAAGAGGGGGAAGAGATGCTGGTGACAGATATTCTGACAGCTAGGAAAAGTCATTTATAAAGTGAACATCAGTAAACATTAGGGGTGACATATTGATATCAGCAGCAAGTAAATGGATGGCCAAGCTGGGATGAGGTATTACACCTTTAATTGTGGCAACCATTTTTTTTTTCCCAAGGTTGATCTTATATATTTTTTTAAAGAGAAATTTACTATTATGCCTCCTGCTTCCCCTATGGTAAAATGCCAGAATTTTGACTGAGATTTACTCAAAGTGACAGCAATGCCCCATTTTGTCCAAGAAAGATGATTACTAAATGTCACGTCTATCTACTCTCATGTGGATCACTTATTTGACATGTTCGTGTCTAAGCTTCATTCTGCTTTGCAACATGTTTTCTGTTGCTCTAAGGCAATTTGAAATCTTTGTGGTGAAAACGTGAGTTGGCCAACTGGGATTTGTTCCTCTCCTTCCCAAGGGTGTCAGGCCAGAATTAGGCAGAAAAAGCCCTTACAAAAGCAAACCAAGAGTGTATGCTTCTGGTCAGGCTGTGAGAAGGTCATTGTTGGTGGGACGCTCTTGCCATCTCAGCTGAAGTAGAAACACACCACAAAGAAAACACTGGTGTTTAAACACAGAAAATAAACTCGTAAAATTTGTTCTTTTGATATTTTTTTTTAGACATTTATGAAATAGTACAAAAATTTGCAGCAGGGAAGAGCGTGGGTTCTCCCCCTTTGCTGCAGGATCGGATTCTTTTTTCCCCATTTCGCTCAGTTCCTGGAGGGGAAGATGTGAAACCCAGCTGGGTATCAACGGACTGCTGGAGCCAGGAGCACGAACTCCTGCGGTGGGGAGCCTGTTCACATCTCCTGCTTTGCTGAGACTCGGAAGTGACCTAAGGAAAGTGAAATGGAAAAGTAGGGAGAAGGCTTTTTGCACAAAATGGAACACTAGGCATGAAAAATTAATGGCTTTATACTTTCTTGCCGGTTTAGCTTGTCTTCCTTAGTAGTTATTGCCTTCCAGTCCAAAAGTGTGTCTGGAGATTGATAAAGGAATTCATGCGTGTTTTGGAGACCGTAATGCAGCAGCCTGAGGAGTGAAGGATTACGGTGTGTGCTGGAGATGCCACCTCCCACCAAACCCAGCTTTCTACAGAAGTCCCCACAGCTCGGAGTGAGGGAACACCCGCACATGGAGCCAGGCTCTGGGATACTCTTAGCATGGCCAAGAGCTCTTTTTACCATCCTCTTATAAAAATGTCTGTTGGTCCTATTCAAATAAAAGAGAAGATGTGAGTTCGGAATGCAAGGACATAAGTACATCTAATGAGAATGATACACCTTTGTGTTTGTTCTGGCACCAGAGAGTCAGCCAGCCTACACAAAAGCCCAAATATTTATGAATTTTGAGGCAGAAATACTATAGTCACACAATATAGCAAGAATATTGAGTAATGGCTTATCCCGTTGGCTGTTCTGTACTATCTGCGCAGTCATAACCTCAGCCATGTTTCCATGATCAGCCTGTCCCAGACCCGTGGCAGCTCTACCAAATTCTAAGTTTTTCCTCGCAGATATTCCTCTAGACGCCCAGTTGCCAGCTCACACATCCCAACTCACTTTAGTCACAGTTTAACTCCCAGAAAACCTGCGAGAGCAACAAAACCAGCTCCAAATGTATCCTATGTAATAAGAAAAGAGGGCTATTTTTTTAACGCGTGGTGGAAGATTAAAGCCATTCTAAATGAAAGTAGAGTGTGTAACTGGAGACAAGATTTCTAAATAGGTGGCACATGTCAGCAGGCATTACCGCAGTGTCTTTAGGTGAGCCTTTGATACAGGCTGCTGAATAGTTCAGTGAGATAGATGCGACCATGAGAGAGTTTCACAGCCTTGATTTGTTTTCCAGCTAAACTAAACCTGAATGGAATAGACTTAAATTACCTGTGATTTTTCTGTCTTTAAAAGGACACATAAAAGCTCATGAGATCACTGGGCTCCCTGGGAAAAAAAGGGAAAAGGAAAAAAAAAAAAAAAAGGAACCCAGGAAAACTATGAAAGATTCATTTTAATGGAATCCAGGTTTAGCTGTTTCATATTTAATAATGTTTAATATTTCATTTACTACTGGGGACTCACCTTTTTCAGAAGAATGTAAGATTCAAGGCACTATCACGCATTAAGATTTTATGTCTGACTGTAGCAATATTGTAAGGGTTGGCTTTGCGGCTGCTACAGCCTGATGCAGGGAGCCTGGAAGCAGCAAGGTTCCCTTCTTTTTTCCTACAGCCAAAATAGACGCCGAAGCCCCGGAAAGCGGTGGGGTAGAGCTGCGAATCCTAGCAACAGGCGGAGAGAGAACTGTACGTTCCTTCACGTCCTCCAAGTGTTGGTGCCTTCTGGTACATCATTTACAGGCAGCAACAGAGACCTTGGAAAGGCCCTTCGTGCCATGGCATCAAGAAAGGGACAGAGTTTTTCCAGTGGCGTGGGTGAATTATTGCAGTTTGGGGGGAAAAGCAAACAAAGCAACACTACAGAGCTCGTACTGTTGTTGCGCTTTCCTTCACCATAACGCATTGCCTATTGCTGAGGGGTTTTTTTTTCCAATTTTCTGCACTTTTAGTCTTTTTTAAGCCCTTCTTAGCAGTAATGTGGGCTTTTCTTTTTGAGCAAACCCTGAAAATTTACACTCAAAAATGTGAGGACAGGGATCTGCAAGAAAAATCCATGATTTGGCCGTCTGCAAGGAAATCATGAGCATTAGAAGCTATCACCTGTGTTTTGCAGAAAGGAAACTGAGACCTAAACACATATTTCCTAGAAGGAGAAGCTCCTTTTAAATATGCAGCAGGTCTTGTCTTGACAATATTAAACTACCTTCCCTTCCTGGAGAGTCTGTCAATAGAGTTTGACCCCTCTCTGTGGATATTCTTCAGAGCCTGAAGTGCTCAGATGATCTAAAAGTGTCCCCCAGCACCGTCCCAGGAAGATGGTTTTCAGTCAAGTGGCTTCTACGGACCCTGGGACAAAAAGCAAGATCCCCAGACTCCTTGGTCCCATCACCCCATTCAGAAATGCACCGTTTCCCAGCTGATGCCAGTTTGTTAGTTTTCGCCACCAGTTTTGCTACCGGGAGAAGTTTCCAGACTCTGAGGAGTTCTGCCTGGAAGAGAAGAGTGGGAAGAGGGGCACTGAGAAGAGCTGGGATGCGAGGCATTCGGCTGTGCAACACAGGCTGCTGCTCCTGTTAAAAGATTAATTTTGTAGTAAGTAGCACTGGTGGGCTGTTGCCTTGGAGTGGACCAGCTGCTGCAAGGATGAAGCACAGACTCAGACAGAAGGTTGCAGCAGAAGAGAGGGATTTGGCTCCCAGCAAGCACCAAAGCTGAAGAAAGGTCCTATGAGACCTTCTGTCTTGGGGGGGGGGGGACGTTCAAAATACACCCCCCTCCTGGAGCAGCGAGCCTCAAGATTTTTCTAAAAAAGATTTATTGCTGGCAGAGGGCAAGCGTTTTTGTTTTGTTTTGGTTTTTTCTGGCAATTTCAGTTTCAGATCTCATCGAGGGGCTCTGGCATTTGCATACCTTCCCACGGAAACTGAATCAATGTTTGACATCATGGAACAGAATCTCAGGCGTGATTTAGCATTAGTAAGCCACTAGTCATCAGCGCACTGTCACTCCCCTATAGCTGACATCTTAATATAGTCAGCCCCATGCACACGCATGTTCAGCAGCAGCAAATCCTTACGCTCTCAGCATGCACGGGGTGTTTAACATGGGCCTGCACATACGAACATCCGAAAGACACTGCTGCGACGCGATCAATTTTCAGCGCTCAAAATGCATTTTCCTTTTAGGTAAGAAGGGAATTTTAAGTCCTCTTAAATAATTGAAGATACTACTGATACAATCAAAAGTCAGGCTCCCCAAGATGAAAATGTCTAGATGATGAATAAGTTAATGGAACTAAAATCCCAGTCGTAGCTGATTAGGGGACCGGGAGAGTTTATCAGAGATGGGAACGTACAAGCCCAGTCACAGCCTGACCTTGTAACGAATGAGAGCTGAAAAGCAATTAATTGAGAAATTATCAGGGAAAAGCGAAGTTGTATGGTTGGTTAGGTAAAGCAATATGTCAATGGGCCCAGGATTGATTTGGCTGGAATACCTCAAGGTCTCTGTTCTGATGATTCAGGACTTGAAGGAACTGGCCCGAGCCAAGCAATAAAAATAAAACAGGGTCAGCAGAGGGAGTCATCAGTCAGCACGGTGGATCAGTGTTCATGTATTATTTAGCTGATAGTTAAGGGAAGTTATCAAACAAGAGCAGTCGTTAAATCCAACTTTTTTCCCCCAGGGAAGGGGAAATGAAGGAAGAGAAAAGCCTCCATTGTGCAAACGCTCACTGTCCTCAGGTGCAACACGGAGCTGGGAGACGGTCCTGGGAACAAGAGCTGCCACGAGTGCCTGTTCCCAGCAAGGGACGGTCGGTCGTGCACGGGGCTGCAGCGCGGCAGGGACAAAGACCCACATGAACTCTCCATCCACCTCCATGCACAGCCACTGGATCCCAGAAGTCAGCAATAATCCATCTTTTCCCTTGGCTTTTCCTTCCTCCCTTGGCCTGCGAGATGACTTCTGATGGGCGTTAGAGTACAGGCAAAGCTAGATGCAGTTATTCAGCCTCTGCTCTGCTTTGGTTTGAGAGCAGACATCATTCTCTGCCATGATGTTTTCTTCCTTCTTGCTGCCAACAAGCTGCACAAGCCTTCTACTCCCGTCTCCACCAGATACCAGTACCTCTCCCAGGCCAGCAAAGTAAGTGACCTCTTGCTCCTTTGTATCTTGATTATAGCCACTCATCCACACCTCAGCCTCCTACACATTTGGGAAGCTGTTGCCGAGACCAAGGCTTTAGCATGTTGATCTGAGCTGCAAAATGTGGCTGGAAACACAGTTCCTCTCCATCACAGGATGCCTTAGGATCTGAATATGAAGGGACCTGAATGAGAAGGTAATATCCTGTAGCTCAGGAGAACAGCAAAGCGAAACAAATTATTTATAAAGTCTTCTAGAAAGAGCAGTGGGTTGGGTGAGGATCGCTGTCTCTTTGCTTGTCTTGTGACAATTCACTAACTAACACTAAACCGTGTCTCTCTCTCTCTCTGAAACAGGAGAAAACCCCCGCAGAACCAGCCAGCACGTGTTTCGTGGCAGGATCGGGGCCTTAGGCAACACAAACTCTTCCTTTTTGGGATCAAGATCCTGAGAAGCTGCAAGAAAATTTGGGCTGAAGGTTTGTTGGAAAACTACAGCTAGCTCTCCCATCAGGACAATATTTATAGTTCCGGGGTTTTTTTTGGCTAAATGCTTTCTAAATGTTTCAGATTTAATACTGGGTCTTTTTGTCATTTCCTTGACAAAACCTAAATGACAGCCGCCTCTGTGGCTCAAAATAGGAACGTCGTTAACATCGCAGATATAGTGGGGCAAGAGACAAAGTTTTGGCAGATAAATATAAAAAGTCCGGTGATGCAGATATAGGATGGAAACTTTAATGTCGAGGCTAAGGAGTGCTGCCTGGAGGTAACAAAATGAAGAAAGATTATAGCAGAAGAGAAACTTGCATGTCCCCATCACAGCAGCGATGAGTTGCACGGGGCTCTGCTCTTTGAGCCGGGAGGATGCGGGTGGGGAGGGTGGCCGAGATGCATGTGGAACTGGCTTGGTTGTGGGTGTCTTGTGAAAGGGGACCTCAAACGGGGAGCTGAAGGAAAGGAAGGACATGAAACTGCTCCCCATGGGAAAACAGTTTCTTTGCTGAGGCTGGGGTCTGGCTGCGGGGCAGCAGAGACGGGGAGTTAAACCCCCACTAGTCAAAATCAGAACAAAGCTGTGATTTGAGCTTCTTACATCTCAATACGCAATAACAGGAGAAACTCCAATATTTCACTGTGAATAGCCATTGCTGCTGCAAACACTGGCTTTTAGAAGGAAATTCCAGCAGCAGCGTGGAGATAAAGGAACGACTTTATCCTACTGGCTATGGACATATCTCAACAAACACTCATTTCTGGGACTCACAGTATGTCACGCTCCATGTAATGCGTTTTCCATTTGTCCTGACCCGAGAGCTTTGCATTCAAGGAGCGGGTCCCCTGAGTGAATTCATCAGGAGGAATAATAACCAACGCACAAGCCCGGAGTTGCTGGGCCAGCAGATCCATCCTGCGGTTGTCAGTGTGCTGAATTTCAGGGTAGCATAAAGGCAGTCTCCCTTCCAGACTAGAAGGAAACAGCAGTATCTCCCCAGCCTATTTCCTTGAAATGAGAGAGAAAGAGTAAACCTGAAGTCTAAGCAGCAGCAAACAAGACTCACTAGCAGGGCCCGGTGAGGGGGTCATCAAACAGAATCTCTTTTGTGAATAAAGGAAGACAGTTTAAGTGGTTTCTTTCACTCCAGCAGACCCTCTCGGTGTTGCACAGGACGGCAGACGTGAGCTGCTCAGGGGATGTGGAGACACTTGGCATGGGATCCTCAATCCGGTCGGACGGGATGGACAGGTGACCGCCATATTCTTTCATTTTTTTCCTGACTTTGGGAATTATATGCAGTCTTGGCTGTCTAAATTGGAAAATTTTCCTTGGATTTCTTCCACTTTATGCCAGGATAGCGTTCAGTCCAATGACCAGCTTGAGAGAAATGTATGCACTTTCCAGAGCGATTTACTACATTACCTCTCCCAGCATTTCCATATGGGGGAATTCCACACATTTTGAAACCCGTAGCCAGAATTTGTGCTCCAGGATCCTTTTAAAGCCAGACTCAGAGCCACTGCTTACTATTAACAGTGGATCGCTCTGAGAAAGGACAATGGGATTTCCCCACTGTGGTCTCCTCTGCTTTGCTTCCTTTCCGGGATCCCATCGTTCCTCACCTCCGAGGCTGAGCTGCTGCGCAGCCTCTGTACAACCTCTGAGAGTTTACAGGGTGGTAGTGGAAGTGCTGGCATGTCCTGGCACTAATCACCTATTATCACCTTATGATAATTATCAAAGCTGATTCCCAATGAATCCGCTTTGGAGAAGGTCCTTGGCCTGCCCTCTGCTCCACAAAATGCCCCAGATACCACTTGTGCGAACACAAGAAGCCCCAGCAGGAACCTCAGGGCCATCCAAGATGTGCTATTACACCGCGCGAAGCAGCTAGCCAGGTATTGTCACTGAGACATCACAAACTCGTGCTGTTACGGTAGGAATCAGGGAGCATTTGTAGATACATATAAAAATTCTGTCTGAAAGAATCCTCTGACATTTTGCATGTACACGATGGAGTCGGTGGCATGATCTTGCTAATACGGGTTCGTGCATTTGCAAGCTGCGTCGCTGCAGGAACCCAGAGACCAATTCCTTGCGTGACTTTTTTTATAACTTAAATGTGCTGATACCTGAAATTCTTTTGTATTGCAAATACCACTAGAATTACGACAACAAAAGCAAAGCAGAGGTGCCTTAGTACAAACAGAGGATTCCTGGCTTTGGAAGCCTCCTGCCCTGCCGAAGGTGTGCTGGGCTGCCCTCCGATCTCACATAGCGGGGTTCAACTTATAGATTTGGCCTCTTTATTTTTTTTATTGTTTTCACTGCCGGTTAAAGACTTTCAGTATAAAGGCTGCGATGCGCTAAGTTTGTCACAAAGTGGAAGGGCAGGAAAGTGCCCAGTCTGGAGTTTGATGTAATTTCCCTGATAAACTAAATGAAGTCCCTGGGACACTTCACACCAGTAACAGACTGGTGTGTCCTTGTGTACGCATGAGACCACCAAGGTGGGGGAAGGATGGTCAGGTACCACTGGCCCATATCTAGGACTCCACAGAAGTTCCCCGTAGATCTCCTGTACAGGTTCAGACAAACCATTCAGCTCCTCTTTTTCCTTCAAGTCTTGCAAAATGTGGAATCGCCCTATTTTCATCACTAGCATCTGCCAAAACCCCAGTGGAGGGTGGAATAACAACCCCAGGCACCACTGGAGTGGGGGTCTCTGGGACTGCTGGCTTATTTGCCCCCCATATTTCCCCTCATATTTGTAAAAAAAATCAATTTTTGTTTGGGATACCCTGAGGAGAAGGAAATCATCGAAGCAGGTAGGGTCCAGGTGTCAAAGGGGACCCTCATTTCAAAATATTGTCTGCAAGGCTCAACCAGGGCTGCTGTGAGAGACGGGCTGAGCTACGTCTGTAAATCTCCCGCTGGGGTTTGTTGTTGTTGTTGCAAAGGGTTAACAGACACTGCACAACATTTCTAGGATGAAGTGCTAAGATTTAGTGCACTGAATTAATTCTTAAATTAGAACAGGGGATTTGCACATGATTTCTAAGGGAAATTATCTTCTGGGTAAAATTAATACAGGAGATGTTTCAACATCTGGGATGGCATTATTATGAGCAATGATTGCCCAGACATTGCCAAAAGAAAGAGATCACTGTAGACTCTTTCTTTTCCTAACCAAAATAAGCTGCTCACCCTGAAGGAAGACGACTATTTGCAAAAGCGTTGGCTTATTTAGAAATGCACAAGAAGAAGTAAACTCTACATGAAAAAAAAAAAAGAAGCTGCATGCTTTGCTAATGGAAAGTTGGGGAACAGAACTGCAGACAGTGACGGTACCCTTGTAAACGTGGACTCTGGGCTTAAGTCTGCCTGGTCTTGGAGCTTTTCATCAAAAAAGGGTGGTTCATGCGGTGCTACAGCTGTCCAGGTGTTGAATGTTCAGAGGTTAAAGAGGAAACGCGCTGGCAGATGCGACCTGGAAAACCTCAAAAAGGGATGGTTGGTCCGTCCCCTCCCCACCCAGAGACCACAAAATCCATCTAAATGCCTCATCCTCCTCCATCCTTTAGGGGCTGGCTTTTCCCTGCCTAAAATTTAAATAGGGCAGAGAATAAATCCAAAGCAAGGCCTGCTGGAGTTGTTTTGTCAAAACAATCACACGCCAAGAGGAGCTTATAAATATTTATTTTGCTTGATTTTGCCAAGAAAAGCGAGGGCTCTTGAGTGGGAAAAAGACCGGTGGCAGGCCGGAACCCTGCTTCTTTCATAGGAAAAAACACCGATGTTTAATTTAAAAGGGCATAAATAGAAGAGAAATGCCTCTTTACTTTCATGTTGGTAGCCGGCTATTAAATTACATCACAAGTGCTACGTGTGGGACCAGGCGAGTGCGTGGTTATTTCTGTCTTCTAAACCAGAGTGCAAGTCTCAAGGTAATTACTTTGGATCCAAGTGTAATTACCAACTGATCTGCAGGAACATACACAGCAGTGACATCCATTTGAGGCAGCATTAGAGCCTGATGATAACACAGCATCATTAACACAGCTTAGCACTTCCACACGTGGCTGCGGGCCATGGTGTTCCTCGGGAAAGGGCTCGCGGTTCGGTGGCCGAGGCTGGAGACCTCGTCAGAAGGCACCTGAGATGCTGCCCCTGGGCACGGCGCCTGTGAGCGCGGGGGCGTGTGAACAAATTGGAGCAGACAGTAGCAAACATGATATTCTAATCGTGGGAAATGAAGCCGGAACAGACTTTTTTCCAAGATATGCCTCCTTGTTTTGGCATTTCTTCAATGTGCCCCCCTTTTTTTTTCCCAAAGCACTGAACTCCCTGAGAAGGCGGTGGGTGCTGAGTCCTGTTGCCACCCCTGGGGTCACCACCTTTTTGTTTAGCGTTTCTCTGTTTCACTCTGCTTTACTGTGACAGCATCATGCTCAGATTTTGGAATATTTTCTCCTGAGCTCACACCTCATCTGTCTCCTTTTGGAAGAGAGCGAGCATAGGGATTTTCTTTTCTTTATTCTTTTATCTTTGTTTTGTTGTTTTTTTTTTTTTTTCCAAAGGCTGTGAGCATCACAGTAAACAACCCATTTATTCTGATGGTCTTGAAAGCTCTCTCTACACCTCCAAGAAGGTCAGAGAAAAGCTTCAGAAAGAGAAAAGGAGTAAAAAAATCCTCCTTTCTTTAGAAAATTGCCTGGTATGTCACCACGTCTTCCTAGCGATACAGTGCTCCACAGACAATGCAATAGACTGATGTCAGAAATGAAGAAGTATTAAAGAAAAAAAAATACCTTTTTTTTTTAAAGTTAGTGTTTTCAGGTACCTTTAGTTGTGTCAGTTCTAGCTCACAAATACAAACAAATGAAAAGATGACAAAACACAGCCAGGCATGATTTCCCCTAAGAACTATGGGATGTAAGATTATACAAATAAGCAAGAAAAAATCTCCCAGCTCCTGTGGGTAAGGATGTATTGGCACCCAGCTCGGGTTCAGCGGTGGTAAAGTGCGATTGATGGGGCAACTAACCCCTGAAGGAGGCTTTCCGTTTTGGGCAGTCCTGCCAAGCCAGGCTTGATGCTTTGAATGAGCTCCGTTGCGGAGAGATATCTTTTTTTTGCTCCCTCCTAGTTTTGCTTTATAGACTGGGTTTATCAGAGCAGCTCCGCAGATGTCAGCGAGACACATTTTTGTTTTCAGTGACATCAGTGTAAATCACAACTGATCCAGTGAACTCCGAGATACCCGCTTCACAGCACTATCTGTGACATTAAGAGTTTGGTGCCGCCGTATTATGACAGCTTCAAGCCCCGCCATGAAGAAACAAAGTCAGGCTCAGCACTGTCCTGGAACGCATTACAAAGCATGTTTGTTATTGCAAAAAGACAGCATTTGCCTTGGCTGTGAAAAAGAAACCCAGATCTATAACAGCTAAGATTTCATCTCTCCCATTCATCCAATGAGATTTCCAATCCTCTTGCACAGATACCCTGCTGCTAACATAGCAGTCAAGATCAGAGCACTTAATCAATCATTCACTGAGGACAAATATGCGTTATCTAAATTAGAACAAACCAAGGCATATTTTATATGACAGCCGTACAGATTTTTAAGAAAAAGCATTGGCAAGAAAATTGCATGAAAACAAAATTGTCTTGTGTTTATGCTTAAAGCAGTAGATTTCCTAAAAGCTTCTGCGGAACTAGGTAGCCTTGAATATACAGGGGCAAATTCTGCTCTCGCTGCTTTTGCTTCCACATTTTCATTAATAAACTAGAGCCGCGTTTGGCCCCTCTGGCTCTGAAGCAGAAAGCCTGCTGCCGACCTCAATATGATGTAGAGTCCTTCTTAAAAACCTTTCATATTTTATGATCACTGTCGATTCTCTTATGATCAGTGCTGGTTCAGGCTCTCATGAATCAAAAATCAGCTCGTGGCATGCATCTTAGAGCAACCTATTTGTCTGCGGGTAGCAAAGGAAAGTGGCACTTTGAAGAATAAAACCCCTCTGCCTTCAGAAGGCAGCGCGGGCTGCACGGGGGGCTGGAGCGCGAGCCGCAGACGTAGACCTCCTATTCAGGCTCGGCTCTGGGCATGCTGGGTGACCTCACGTTCTCCCGCTTTCCTCTGGGTGAGATATTATTTATCCACCATAATAAAATACAGGATTCTTCAACTACAACTCAGGGTTTCATCTATTGTGTCAACATGCACAAGCTCCCTTGGAAAAAAAAAAAAGAAATCAGAGGTATTAAAAGTAGCACAAAACTAAGCGTCTTTAACTGAAGCCACACAACTTTCATCAGCGGTCAGGCCCTTGTTGCCCTCACTCTGAAGGGTGAGGTCTCCTTAGAGGAGCATCCCGGCGGTGGCCTTTGAGAGTAGCTGATACCAACCTGGTCTACTGGGGGGTGTCCCTGCCCGTGCAGGGGGTTGGAACTACATGATCCTTAATATTCCTCCCAACCTAAACCATTCCATGATAGCTACTGCACAGACTACAACACCCATCGGTTTTGGGGACCCTTCACCATTGGGTACTAACCCAACAAGCAGCAGGAGGGCTCGAGCCCAGCCAAGCCGCTAACAGGGCAGCCAGCGCTGCCTCCTGAAAGGAGGACTTTAGCAAAAATATCTGTGCAAACATCCCCTTCCCACTTCCCTCGGCAGAGCGGGCTCTAAATAGCTGCTCTGTCTTAGTTCTGCCTCTGCTTGTCTGAAAGGAGAAAACGCTCCCACAAAAGTTCACACATCACCAAAACCTCCCATGGGGAGCGGATGGTGGTTTACTGCCGGGTTTTGGGGATGGTTAAATAAGCACTTCAGTCCCTGCGTGAAAGCAGGTCTGATCTGGAGTGCAGCAGGGCTTGTTTTCTCTCCTCTGACTCCAGATTTTGGAGGGACTTGCGAGGTTTTTTCAGGAACAACTGTCAAGATGTCAAATTCTTCTACCAACCAGCTTGCCCAGGCAAGGCACTGCCATCAGCGCTGCTGACCTTGGCAGGTTTGATCAACTTGGGTGGGGACATATTGGAAGCCGCAATGACCCAACATCGCTTGAATTAAAGGCAAAGGTGAATAGCCCAGAAATGCCGGAGAGAACAAATTCAGGGCAATACTGAGGACTTTGGAAAACTTTATCTTGGGTGTCTGTGCAGGAATTTATATGCCTACGCGCTTATTTTTGCATCTAAAGGTCAGATATGTATTTTACTAAGATCGCTAAGCAGGGGAACTGAGTCTCAGCTTCAAAGATCGTAGCTGAATGTGAAATTTCTTTGTGCTTAAGGACAAGACAGAGCCTTCACTTTGGTCTAAGTTCACCCCAGTGTTGGGAGAAACCCGTGCTTCCCTGCAGCCTCCCGGAGTTAAACCCCAAAGCACAGACACCTTCCTGTGCGCACAGATAGGCTCCGTAAGATGCGGAAATCCTGCCTCTCTTTTGTCTCCAGTAAATGAAAGAACCTCTGCCCCTTCCCATCCAAACCCAATATATTTTTTAAAGTGCTGACTTCTCCCTTGTTTGCATCCGTTTCAGTCCGCCGGCTCTTGACAGCTCCAATCAAATGTCTGCCCAAACGCGGACGGCCCAAGCAGCTGGCATGGGTGAGGCACGGTTTAGAGCGGCTGGAGCGATACGGTTAGCATCACATCTGGGATTCACCAGCCTGATTTATTAGGTACCAGTGACAGCCCAGGGGACCGGGGAACGCGCGAGTCCAAACTGACACCATCTCCCTGGGAAAAGAGAAAAATCGCCATGTCCTTGTCAGCGTTGGGCCTTCGCCTTATTGTCCTCTCTCCGAAACATGGAGCATTTATGCAGGCTGGAGCCAACTATCCAAAGCAGAGAGGAGAAAAAGGCTCTGCGGGTACCAGCCACCTGGGAGCAGTGGTCCTTCTTTTCAGCATCCTTACGATTTCCAGAAATCACTTGGAATTACATTTTAAGCTTAGATGCTCAGTTAATTCCCCCACAAATCCCTGCTGAAGCACCTCAGTGCGTGGCCTGGCTTATGTTTATAACTTAGCTTTGTTTTTGTTAACTTCTCAAGTTTTGACTCAGTCCCTTGAATGGGAGGCTGCTGTGTGAAGGCGCACGAGGATGGACCAGAGCATCTAAATGGAGGCCCCCAAATGGGAGTGTTTTTCCCTTAACCTTCCTGCACCATTGGGAATAATAATTCCTCGCAGGGCTGTTGCACAGCTTGATTCATTAAGGTTTATGAAGTGCTTTTAGCTCCGGCGCTGGAAGGCTCCGTGCAAGTTATTTTGGACTGCTCAGGTGTTCGGAGGAGAGGCGCTGCAGAAGGAATACAAATAAATCAAGAAGAGAAACTGCCCCTTTCCTTCATCCAGCCCCTGCCCCCCACTGCTCTCCATCACTGTTGGTGTCAAACAGTTAATTTACAAGCCCAGCACTTTACAAAGCCCCTGGAGCACCAATTGTCCCTTTCTCATGCAACATCAGCTCCTCAAAAAAGCCAGCTGAATCTCCAGGGGTCATCCTGCTCCTGCCCTTCCCAAGGCAACTCAGCTCCTACCCGAAACCTCCTGGATATTTATTTTCAGACAAGTCAGGTCCAGCCTCACCCCCTTGCAGCACGATGCTGAGAACCCTGAAATAGCCCCGGGGTGCAGGGTGACTGCTGTTGGGGCTCTGAAATGTGCCGTGCGCCTTGCCAGGGATGCGATATTCCGCTGGGGAAGGTGACCCAGATATCCCACCTATCCCACCAGCTGTGAGGGCAGCATCCCTCTGCACCACGCCGGGATGCTGCCGCGCAGGGAGCACGGAGCCACATGGGGCCAGGGGAATGCGCAGCCCGGGGGGACAAACCGGGGCAGCAGTCGGCAAAGACACGGGCGTGTGGCTTGGGAAGGTAAAGGCGGTGGATCTCTCACATGGCTCTTTTTTTTTCCCTCCCTCTCTCCGTCTCCCTCCCCTCCCGCAGTCTGTTGCACGGGAGCTGTCGGCCATGCTGTTCCAGTTCAGGGGCTCCTGCAACAGAAAAGATCAGCTGTTGGAGAACCCATGGAAAGCCCTGGGGGAGAGCCATGGCCGCAAGGTAATCAGCAGGCAAAGTTATTACCATTATGCTGCTAATTAATTCCCAGCTCATTACGTTTCCTGTGGCTAATTTGTACTCGCCGCTGATTTGATTAAACTCATCTCTATGCTAATAAATGTGTTTTCCATTTGTTTTAGCGACTGTAGGAAGAGAGCCCGGTATTTACATATTTTGACGTTTATCAAATAAAACGCGGCGCCTGAATTAATTCTGCTCTGATTTATAAGTGGAGGCGGGGGGAAGGGGAGCGAGGGGATGCTGAGGGTCAGGCGAGCATCGCGTGTGCGGTGGAGCAGGGGGGCTGCCCCGGGGGGCGAGGCGTTGGGGTATTTAGTCCCCCGCGGCCCCATCCTGCCCAGGGACGGCTCCTGCAAGGCGTGTGCCACCTCGTCGGCCGCTTCCCTGACATTTATTTCCCCTTCCCAGCCAAGTTTTGAGAGGCTTTGGCTTGCAGGCACGTCATACGGTTCGCCAACACCTCGTCAGGTGGATTTTTTCTTTGTCTTTCAGAAATTGCTCTAAATGAAGATGGGGTTTACGCTGCAGCACCTGATTATAGGCAGTGACTTTGTTTCCCAGTTCCCTTTGGCAGGACTGGCTGCAGTAGTACCGGACAGCTTGGATTTATAATCAGGCAGGGAGGCACAGACACCTTGCGATGCATAGGTAAATATAGAGATATTAGGCATGTGTTTTGCACTCTCTCCCCGTGGTGAGCGGCAGGGCAGAAAGCTCTGTCTGGCCCTAAAGGAGCTGCCTTTTAAACCCAAGACTAAATCTTCAAGGCAGATCTTCAGCAAGCGAAACTCCATTCAGAGCAGTCATCCTGTTTTGTGTAATTAGGGGCTGCAGCATCAGTCTCCTCTTCATTTGGGGCAAATTCTAACAAAAAAAAAATCCTCTGAGAGTGTAAGTCAGCGGGATTTGTGCTTTTACATCACCTAAAGGTTTGTGAAATTCAGCCTTTCCTTCTCTGACGATTGTCACCGCTCACGTGCCCTACCTCCACACGTGCGTGTTCCTACGTATCCTGTTGTGCCGGTGCATGTACCTACATATCACACAGGCGGGAGACAGACCCTCCACACACAGCGTGGCTTGTCGAGGGCTGAGATGGTGGCAAGGCAGGGAAATGCTGGAAATTCTGGGGCTGGAAAAGGTGTGCTGGCTCAGCAGAAATCCCTGGGAGCCGAGGGTAGGTCTGACCCGTCACACTCCTCCTCCCTGGTTTTGTCTGGAAGTTTGGCTCAACCCAAGAGGGATTTTTTTTTCCCTCTGAGTGCTCATTTTTGCCTGGTTTCCCTGGTTTCTATCCCAGGTCCTTCATGTTTTCACTCACACCAGTGGCCCCTGGGCAGCCCACAGCTTTCATTCACACTCCCAGCAAAAGTTTCCCAGCAGAGAGGGGTCCCGGCAGTGCCACCCCTCACTCTGGCAGTGAGACACCTTCCACCACCGCTGCTTCACCCCGGGCAATCTGGAAACAGTTTGATTGCTTAAGTAACAATTAACAGCCTTGTCTTTTGGGAGTGCTTCTGGTGCGCCACACGCATCCCCTGCTCCGGAGCCTGCGCTCTCCCACGGTGGTAGCCAAACCGTGGACATCCCCCAGCTCCTTCCCACTCCTCATCCCTCCGCGTGGATGAGCTGTGGTGGGCTGCACCATCCCACCGAGGGTGAAGATGCTTTCGTTCCTCCTGCATTTGCGCTGAGGCTGTGCGGACACAATCTGTGCCACTGCCTGGGATGCGTAGGATGAGTGTGATGCTCCACCGGTCCCTCGTAGGGCCGGATCCAGGCTCATGACAGCATCTCCCTGAGTTGTTTCCAAACCAGGTTCCTCAAAGAGGACCTGGAAGAGCCTTGTCTGGAGCGACACTGTGCTCAGCTGCCCGAGCGATGGGGCGATCCCTGTCCTCAGCATCGCCTTGGCTGCGCATCCAGAGACCCAGGCGTTGGGCAGGATTGTCTCGGTATCACTCAAACAACCAGCTAAGCCATGCGGTGGTGTGATTGCTGGACTTTTCTCTTCCTATAAAAGGTTTTAAGCCTTTGCAAAACCGGGAAGTATTACCGAGAAGAAAAAAAAAAACCCGCCTTGTTTCATATTAACAGTCTTTGCTTTTCCTGGCGAAGGTGGGACAATAGCCACACGCTGCATGGTGTCAGTGTCACAAAGAACGGACCCAAAAGGCTTCAGCTCAGGACAAATAAAAGTAACATTGATTCCTTTTTATTTTTCTTTTTTTTTTTTTTTCCAGCTGGTATCAATACATTAAACAGCCATGCTGGAAAAGTGAAATTGATTCAAGGCCTTCAGTGCTCCCTGCCAAAAAAGCCTCCTGCAAGGATCTATTCTGTATTGAATTACAGTCTGGAAAAGTTCAATAGGTTATTGTACAAACAGAGAGCAAAAGCCCGTCAACAATGGAGCCAAAGTGATTGTGCGGCTCCTTTGTGCTTGCCAGCCCCGTGCCCCTCGCAAGCTCGGATGTTAAATCAGTTTAATTAAAATGGTGGGCTTCAAATGCTTCACACTTTTTTAATGCACGTCCCTGTGTGAAGACATGTAGGCTGAGCGCTTTAAAGACGCCAGCCTGCACTGACGGCCCCCGGGCCCTTTCTCGCTCCCTAAATTGCAGCAGATTTTTAAAGCTGAGCACTTTGGGTGCGAACCCCTCGTCCCCAGCCCCATCCTGAACCCCCCCGTGTCCTCCACAGCCTGTCCTGCCAGGAGAGCTGGCCCCGGGGCTGGTCACCTCTCCCTTTAGCAGAAGGTGTTGGTGGCACGAGGTACCCATGAGCTGGGGACACACACGGGGGGGGGCACCTGGGGCATGTTACCCTCTGGCCACCCCCTCTCTCTGCGCGCTGGAGCCATGCTTTGGGGCAGAATGGGGGTAGGGGACTTGGCTGCGGGACCCTCCAGCGCTGGTTTTCCCCCCGGGGGGACGGGTGAGGTCTCCAGTGCTGCAGCAGGGTTGTCAGGGGTCCTGCCGGAGGGTCTCCTCCTCCGAGCAGGCAGGAGGCACGGCCTCGTGCTACATCACAGTTTCTAAATCCCCCTCTCCGTCTCCAATTAAGATTCAGATCGAGTATAGAGAAATCATGTGTAAGTAAGATGCTAATTATTAAAGTCGTTGATCTCCCAGACAATAAAGCAGACTCGCTTCTCTGCCCTGCCCATGTTTTGAGGTAGCTCCGAGCCCTCGTGAGCGTAAACGCCCGGGATATCTGGAATCCGCGTTTGATAAGTGTGTAAGCGATTGATTTTGCAAAGTCCCCGTCTTGCTTTGAACAAAACCTCTTTAGGGCAGCCCCAGCCCCAGCCGACCCCAGCTAACTTGATGGCTCCCAGTAATGGCACGCATTAAACCTTCCCCCGCCTCGCTGGACATCTGCCCCATGCCCTTGTCCATGCCACACCGCTGCATTTATTTTCTCATTGGAGTAAACGGGATTTGCTACTCAATGTGAACTCGGTGGCTTCCTGTGCCGATTTCCAGTGGGGAAAGGGGAGGAGGGACCAGTGTTTCCCAGGAGGTGCAGGTACGCAGACCCCTGGAGCACCTATAGACAATATATGTGCAGACAATATATCCCAATGCTTTCTGGGGATGCAGAACTCCCCATCCCAGCGTGCGGGGAGCCCCTGCCCAGCACCCGGGGCTGCGGGCGCTGACCCATCTGTCCATGAGACGGTTTGTTCACGAGCCTCGTAGCAAACCCACGGGTGTTTCGTTCCCCTGTCCTCCCCCAGTTAGACAACCTTGGAGGCTGACCTACCCAGGAGCCACGGGGCTCGGGAAAAAGGCGCATGTAGCTTGAAAAAAATGAGAGGAAATGATGGCTGAAAAATTACAGAGAGAGAAAATGATATGGAAAGCGGAGCACAACCAGTATGGGGCCGGGCTGCAAGGTGGGAGGGCGAAGCTCCAGACTGGGAGGGTGATGGTGGCCAGCGCTTCAGTGGCCACAGCAAAGGCAGGAAGAAAAAGGCTTGGGCTGCAGAAGAGAGGGATGCTAGCCTGGAAACACAAAGTGCAGTACCACACTGCACCAAAACGCTGGAATTAACATCAAAGCAATCCTGGAGCAAATGAGATTACAGTATGCATGTTAATGAGGCAGCAGCGCTAATCAGCAAGGATGCCTCGCTAGGAGGGCTGCACTGCCAGCTCGTGATTTTTTGTTGTCAGGCTGGACCGGGCTTCCATTTGGAGCGAAGATTTTTGTTTGGTTTAAAAACCATCAGTATTTTTGTGGGGTTTCTGGCAATCGCAGATTTGATTTGATTTCTTCAAGTAGATGTCTGGCCCTCCAGGGTACAGAGAAGAACTTGGAAATGGGATTGAAGTGGTCCCCAGAGCCAAACTGAAAACCACTCCAAAGCCAAGGAGCGGATGAAAGTTACCCAAAATGTATTTTACTCTATTTTTAAACCTCGTTATTTTTAAGCCAATCTCCCCAGCTTGCCGAGAGCTTGAATCCATGGCTTTTGCACAGTCTATTTGTGTGTTAAGCTTTCCTAAGGAATATAGAGCCACTCGAGATGTGAGGGGTCCAGCTCTGCTCACGCTTGTAGCAGGTGCTGGTGTCAGAGTTACACTTCACCACTGAGCTCCAAAACTGCAGCTTTTTTAAGTCGAGAGCCCTAAAAAAAGCACTTGCAATCCTGTGACTTCAGGCAGAAAAGCTATAAAAAGGGGCAGCCCCTCCCCAGGGAGGTTTAGCCGGGCTGGGGAAAAGGCTGGCAGGAAGGCTGGGGTAAGAAGGGCATCACAGAGGAGGAAAGGATGAGATAAGGAAAGGCGGATAAGCTGCTCACAGGAATTAAAAGGGCAGGACCCGGAGCAGAGGACTGGCGTGAGCTGTATCTCTGCTCCCATGGAGCTGCCTGAAACCTGGGATGCTCCCAGAGGCCAGGGAGCAGATTCATCTTGGTCAGGGAAGCTTTGGAGCAGGGGCAGGAAAAGGAAAGCTTTTCTGGAGGTTTTCATCTCTGTCTATAGCAAACTAACCAAGAGGAAAGTGGGGAAGAGCCACTCCAGGGGATGGGAATGCTGCAGCGTGTGCCACTAAGGTGCAAACCCCCCTGGGGAACCAGCCCCAGCCTCCTCACGGTCCCTCCTGAACCCTTGTTATGGAAAATGCCGTTCCCCTCAACTCCCTTTGCAAGGAAACTAGGTTTGTTTTGATCTGTTTTTCAAACAGCCTTTCTTCTTGATTGGAGAAATTGCCCTAAATGGGTCTCTCTCCCTTTTCTCGAGCAAGGCTGCAGCTCGCTTCTGCTTCCTTCTCTTTTCACTCCTAATCTCCTTTGCTGAAATTGTGAATAAATCAGGATTTGGGGTATTTGAGTGTTTATAGAGCAGAGGGATAAGGTTCATATTTATGTTTGCCATGCAGACGGGTATCTTCTGCCAGTGGCTCTGGGTATGTAACAGTGGGTGCCAGGGGAGCCGACGTGCCATTCCCAGCTCTTGCCCAGCTCTGGGAAAGCATCTCCTCTCTTTTCACTGCAGAGAGGGCAACGATGTGGCTCCGCCGCACCGAAATCTCGCGTGCCTTTATACAGATGCTGCAGGAACGGGTTCTCAGAGCTGCATTTCGCTCACTGCAGCTACCGGGAGGAGAAACCCGGGCAGAGCAGCAGAGGAAGGGGGGGTAGGCAGGCTCGGCCCCGGGAAGGTGCAGATGTACCTCCCTTCTGCTGCAGATTTACATGGCTGGGGAGAGAAGCTGTTCAGCAGTGCTTTCCATGCCAGGGAAATCATTAACAAATTAATCATTTACTAATTAAACGGCATGATACCCATGTAAAGGGAGTGTGATTATCCTCTTTTCTAAGTCAGGAAACTAAATGCTGTTTCTGATTTTAGACCAGATTTGCCCTTCTGGCATCCCTGCAGCTTCTGCTGCCGCAACCTTTGCTCCGTGGCCAAAGTGGCTTCTTTAGAGCACCCGTCTCTGCACCCCAGTGGGAGAAACCTCCCCAGTTTGCACCCTGTCAGGCACCATTGCTGCCGGACGTCTGTGCCAGGGCTCCTTTTGGAAAGGGATGGAGGCTTGGTTGGGTTTTATGCATGTCCTTTCGATGCAGTGTGGATGCTGGAGAGCTGGAAGAACCAGCCAAGGAGATGTGGCCGTATCCTTGCTGGGCATCCCCAAAGCTTGCTGCGCGCACACCCCCCCCCACCTTTCCCACCTTCCCCAGATGAATCACAGTCTGCAAAAATTGTCCGCAGAGTCAGGAGAAGCGAGTGCAAAATGAGAGCTAAAGTCTGGTCGGCGTCTTTCACTCTTTGGATTTTATTTTGATCATGCACATGAAGTTAAACCTCTGCTTTATCCCAAATAAGCAGCCTCTGGCAACTGGGGATAGGTGAAACTCCACCTGCGGCATATGAGCAGAAATTTGTTTTAAAAGTGAAAGGGAATGAAATTGGGAAGACAGAGCGGTGTCAGTGTTGTCCAGTGAAGACCATGGAGGCATCTTCCTCATTGCGTGTTTGAAGCAAGTCTTTGGGATGCAGTGAAAGGAAATCTATAGTCGAAATGCCAGGTTATTGCGTGGCAGGAATGCTCGCCCTTGCTAAGATCTCCCATCCCACCCCTAGCACTGTGCCTTACAGCGACGTGCTCAGATACAGCAGAAACTCCCCAGAACTAAAGCCAAAAAGCTTCCCCTTGCTTCAGGATCTCGAGGTGTCCGGCACACAACGCTGACACGGCGCCGCAGCCCGAGCCCCGCGCACCTACGTGGTGTCATCCCAGGTATTTACTTTTGCTCATTATTACGGCCACCTCTGGAGTTGTAGTGTGATGACAATTAATTCCCCATGGCCTTGACCAATAACTTTTGGAACAGTGTATTTTCGAGTTTTCTTTACTTTGTGGTATGGTTTCATAGACTCAATCAATCACAGATGTCATACGGTGGAGTGATCCTACCTGTCGCAGAGAGAAAAGGACGCTGGACTTGGCTGGGCAGTTGTTTGCTTTGTGTTGTATACACAGAATAAAAGTTAGTTCAGGAGCAGCTAGGAAAAAGGAAAAAAAAAAGCACACTGAGATTAGGAGCGCAGAGATATAATGGTCTGAAAACTAAAGCCTTGTTGACTCCAGGAAAGTAAGAGACATCTCAGATGTTTCCTTTCCCCAGCTTAACTCAATACAAATAAAAAGAAGGTGGATGGAAATGGAGTAAATAATTTCACTGCCTAGAGTGACAGATGAGCAATAACAACTGGGCTGGCTTCTCCAGGCTTTCAACACTTCTGCGTGCCTTAAAAAAAATACCACACTCAGCCACCTGCTACTGAACTCCACGGTGGCCGTCCATCCAAAGGTTACAACAGCCAGGCAGCCCAGTATGGCTTTCCAGCTTGATTTACCCAGCAGGATTTTGTAGGGATAAGATGGCACAGGGGTGATGTCCAAGACCCTCCTCCTCTTCCTCCTCCCCTGTTCACCGCTCCTGGGGACTCGAGGAAGTTTTTGTCCTTTGGGCACAAAGCAAAGTGCTGTTCGAGTTGCCCGTAAGGACTCGGATTTGGGCTTTTGCTCCTTTGGGAGGCTCCTGTGCTAAGCACCCATGCATGCACTCAGGATTAGCCCTGTTTTTTTAAATCAAAGCACTTCTTTAATTCAAACACAAAGTGAAAGGATGCTGGAAAGGCACTGGCCTTTATGGTTTATTAAGCTCCTTGTGCAGGCATAATTTCAGACTACATTTTTTCCCCCTTAGAGTAGACCATTTCACCTCTGTGGGGCACTTCACAAAAGCCTCCACACCACCATCCCTCCTTCAAAATGATGGAAGAAGTATTGAGAAAATCCCACCTTCGTTGCTGAAAGATTATGTGACTCTTTTCTGTGGAAAAAAAANAGAGGGAAAAAAAAAAAAAAAAAAAAAAGAATAACAATCATATTTCTAAACAGCTCTTTATTAAACCGTCCAAACATATCATCTGCACTGGAGGATGCAAGGGCTGACACCAGACAAAACCATCAGATTGCTCCGAGAAAATGCGTTGGCTTGTCTTGACAATTTAGGACTCTGTGGAATACCCTGTTCATATTTGCTGTTGATTTTAAGACTGAAATCTGCAGTATGAAAACAGACATGCCCAAGAAAGCATTGCTCAGCTTAAACTTAAAAGGACAGAGATGCGAGATTACAGCGGAGGGATGCAGCTCCTGGCTCCCAGCCCTTGCTTAGGAACCAGCTTTCACTTTGCCTTGGGCTTTTGGTCTCTCAGCATCTAATGAAAGATGACAGTGCAGGCTCCCTTAGGGGCTAACGTGGGCAATTTCAGTTCTGGCATTTTAATTTATCTGTAACCAGCAGTTTTCAAAAGGGTAGAGCTAAAAAAGAACTTGGCTTGGTCACACACACACATAGACAAAAAAAAAAAGGGGGGGGGG
>VXBO01000345.1:281936-300715 GCA_013400135.1 Rhinoptilus africanus
TTAAAAATTAGATTATATTCCTTTATTTTTTTTTTTTTTTTTTTTTGATAAAATAATCTGGGAGAAGTAGAGCAAAATGGGAGAAGAAATGATTCTATAGACCCTGTTAATTATGTATCCATCATATAAAATAGCAATAATAGCATAATAATTTTTCATTAAATAGGGCACGGGAATATTTGCTATCTCTTACTGTCAAGTAAGAAACAGCTTTAAAAAACTCCACTTGCTCTATTTCAATAATGCTAACTAATTTGGGGGCAATTAACACTAAATTTTGGTGCCTGCTAAGGAGGGATCTGACAGTTTTGCAGTTCTGAATCGATTTGTGCATTGCTCCATACACACTAAACGCGAGTTCGGCCCCTGTAACTTCAGGGACTTAAAAGTTAAGGTTCCTGCTGTAAATGAGGTGCCTGAATGTCGTGGTCTGGGGACAGGATGGGGACCTCAGGCTTGTACCCTCTCCACACCTTTGCCACCCAGCTGCTTGGATTTCCAGCCGGTATCTGGGTGCAGGAGAATTGCATCACCATGTTTTAAATAATATAATTGAAAGAGGTGCCATTCTATCGTCCCCGCAGGGAGCAGCCGTTTAAGCATTGATCTTAATTTCAAGACGTTGAGGATGGAAAACGAACTAACTCCAAGAAATGGCCAGCATTTCATCCGGAATGCAAAGCCGCGCTTCCGATGCCCGTTGAGCTGTTGAGACAGCGGGTTCAGAGAGCAGCATTTCCTGCACAATACGCCAGTTTTTGAAGATGTTCTCAGCTATAAAGACTAGTCGGTGTGCTGGGTAACTCTGAGACCCCTCAGCTTTCTCCCACATGGGTGTATCCCACGTGTCTGCCAAGGAATGCCATGCCTCACGTTCTGGGATAATCCCCCTGCAGACACCGGGAGTCGTTTTCCCACCCAAACGAAACCCAACAGTGAAGGGCAGACCCGCGCTGCCGAACGCAGGACGAGAAGGTTTGATCCTTGCAGAGGTGCAGCGCTAGAAAGGAAAGCGGTTGCATGTTGAAAACACGGGAAATTTGATAAAGGGCATGAGAAGACGGAAAAAATTGCTGCTGCTGCTGCTACTGCTGCAGCTTTAAATTAAAATGCTGCATCAGCCAGTCCCTCAGGACTTGATAGAAATCTAATTAGTCAGACAATCTGGCACCAAATGTCCTAATTTCCCCAATCCATGTGGGATTTGTGTATTCTCTTATTCACTGCAGTTCTAAATTTCAACCTGAGCCTTTCTAACCCCTCTCTTTTTTTCTGTGCAGACATGGGACTCAGGAGAAGGTGATCCCTATCAAAACCTAATTGTTTTTCATAAACCTTTAATTAATTAGACTCAGGCTCATGAAAGACACTTAAAATATTAGCAATTTGTTTAGAGACAAGTGCTGGATGAGGGTTGCTGCGGCGCGGTATTTTCGTAAGGACCCCAAATGTAATTAATGTGGGTGGGTGTCCGTGCGGTGTGGGGCCCGGGAGGGCGGCTGAACCAGGAGTGCCCCCCCAAAACGCTCTGGGAGCAGAGGCAGGACTATGCGGGGGGACGAGTTACGGCCAGTGTCGCAACCAGCTCGGAAGGATGGATGAGGTGTGGGTCCTCCGCGGCCAAGGGTTAAGGGCAGTAGCAGCCCCCGGAGGGTGGGTTTGAAGAAAAGCTCCAAAAAGGCGTTGGAGTCCCCCCAGGTTGGCTGCACGGGGCACACCAAGAACAGGAAACTCATTAGGCAATTAGCCCCGTCCTAGGGGACGCCGAGCTCCTGGAGCAAGGTGCTGAGCACCCCTGAATCCCCCCAGCACCCTTGGAGAGCAGGGATCCCGGCTCACGCAGGATTAAGCTGTTTGGGAGTAACAGATTTGATTTTTTTTCTTTTTTTTTTTTCCCCCCAGAGCGGCTATGACCTGTCATGTCAAAGCTTTTTATTAAAGTCTCTTAATCCCCAGATTATCACCACAATAGTTCCACAGGCCCATTCCAGATAAGGCAGGGCCCATTGTGGAGATGCACATTGGAGGAGTTTTAATCTGCAAATTATTGGCATGCAAGACCATGAGGGGCTGCTTTGCTGGGTTGCCCGTTGCGTCAAGGGGAATTGAATATTTATAAAGACGACTTCAAATGGGCCATGCACTGTGTTCCTCCCACACATGTGCAATCCCCATGCGGCAGAGGGGCCCTGCAGAAGGAAAAAAAACCCCTCCTGTGCAGCCCCGACACAAGCATGGGCTCCCCCCGGCGCTGTGCAGAGAGAAAAAGGGAGCAGGAGCAGGGGAAGGGGCTGGTCCCCTCCTCCGAAACACCCCGTTTCAGCCACACGGGATGCAGGAGTTGATTTTTAAGAGACAAATGATAAGAGTGGAAAGGCAGAGCTGGGGATGGAAATTCCATTTCTCTTCTGAATACTGGGGGAGGACAGCAAACAGATAAAGTCCCTGATAGGGATCCTTCGCTGACACAAAATACGCCATGTGGAGCGAAGGCTTACACTGTATACAAAACTAATTAGCAGTTACCTTCTAGATTAAGGAACAACTCGAGCATCTGTTTCACTGAAGTGTTTAAAAAAAAAAAAAAAAGAAAAGAGATGGTCCTGTTTAAAATAGCCTAGTGGATTTGAAAACGTCATCCCTTGGATCTGGGGGCCGCCAGAGGAGGTGCTGGGAGCCTGGGGGAGACCATCCCCTTCACAACCTGTTTCCAGGCTGGCGCTGAGCTGGCGGGGAGAAGCAGGACCTGCCCCCTCTCCCCCCTGGCCGTGTCTGCACTTTATTGCACCTACTGCAAAGACCACCAAACAGAAATGAACATGGAAATGCCATAGGAACAAGTATCGATGGGAACATGGCAAGTCTGAGTTGGATGGGCTCGATCAGAGGAGGAGCAGAGCCCAGGGCACTGAGCTGAATCTCAAGGCCAGATCCTGGCTACCACTCATAGGGATGCTGAGCCCGCCTTGTTCCTCCGGAGATCCCAGCCCCGGGTCCATCAGGGCAGAGCAGCCTCAGCCCTCCGCAGCAATCCGAGACCTTCTCCGGCAGCAGATAAGGCTGGGGATAGTCCAGGACAGGGCTTGGCTCTCGGTGTGCGATGTCCCGCTGCTCGCTAGGCGAGGACGGCACCGAGTCGCTGGGGATGTGGTTCAGGATCTACAGATGGACTTGGCTCCGGCTCTGCCACAGCCTTCCCATACGACCTTGGGCCAGCTGCTTAGGTTTCCTCCATACCTGTTCCCCATCTGTTAGAAAATGACTGGGTATATTAAAGGGTTCGTGTGAAGACAAGTAAACTGTGAGGCTATTATTAGCTATTACACTGATAGGCCCCAAATGTTCCTATTTTCTGTAACAGCTCAAGAACTTAAGCAGGCAGAAAAAGGCTTTGGGAAAATAAAGCGTTGCCTTTCCAGGGTCTCCTCTCAAAGGAGGGAGGTGTGCCTTCCTTTAGAGATGGCTCTTCATGCATTTTATGAAATTGCAATGCCCACATTTTCCCTAATGGCCTTCGTTCCAGCCCATGAAATGGCCCCCAATAGCCTTTGGCTCATGGAAACCTTCCAACATGCTTAATATTACCTGCAATGCCTATGTTAATCATAACGCGCAGGTGCCAGAGCCACCGGAGGGAAGGAGAAGGGAGAGGCCAGGTAATTTATCGCTATACAGCCCCAGCGTGAGCCCCTGCATTAGTCCAAAAATTACTTTGCTTTCTGGTTCCCAAATTTCTTGGGAGTACAAAACAGGAGAGGGGGTTATCTGTGAATCATCTGTCAACTCTAAAGCGTTTGGCTACAACCTTTTCGTGACTCGTGGAAAAAAAAAAACCTATAAATAAAGTGCGGGGGTGGGGGAAGTGACTAATTGAGTGCAATAATTAAACACAGCTCCCAAAAAAGCGGAGCATGTTTCTTCAGCCATCAGCACCCCGAGTGAGGGGTGAGAACGCTCCAGGGTTTGCCAGGGCTGGGCTCCTGGGGAATTAGTGTCAGGGGCAGCATCACCTGCTCTGGCAGGGGTTGGACGGGGTCATCTCCGCTGGGTCTCACCATTCTGTGATTTTGTAGGACAAGGACTAACACCAGCAGGCAAAGCCAGTGCTATACATTCACCTGGGCCACCAGATTTGCAGGCAAGGCCACCAGCTTCCCCCAGACGTACAAAGGCGCTAAATAAAACCAGTACCCAGCTTGGAAAACTTCCACTCCGGCTAATAATACTTGCAGGAAGAATTACCAGAATCAATATATCCCGCGTGCCAAATGAAACCATTTGTGTCCACTTGTTCCCTCTCTGGTGCAATTAATAAAGGCAGCCCAAGAAATACCAAGCACATTTCAGTTCAGAAATCTCCCCAAACTTAGTGACATTTGGAATCACACAAGACAGCTGCACCGTGAGATAAGTTAAGTGATGTATTCAGAAATGGCTCGGTTCGGAAGGTTGCATCTTTCATAGGAGCCTGGCGCCGAAATCTGTGTTGTGTTCTTAAAATGTGGAATAACTCTTCCTCCCGGTTTACATATATTGATGAAAGATGAAAGATGGCCGGATTTCTGTATAGCACAGTGCTTTCTTTTCCTGACACATGGATCCATCTGCCAACATCACAGATCTAATTAGTACTCTCTTATTTCTATTCACCGGCTAGTAAGCATGTGGCATCTTTCCACAAGCCTATAAATCCTCACTCTACGCAGACATATACCATATTGCGATGGGTGGGTTATAACCTCAGTGAAACTGGCAGTTGCAGTTGCCTTTCCATTGAGGCTTAGTGTCATGATAGCCAAAACAAGAGAGACCATCACCCAAAACACAGGCTGGCACAGCAAGGCTAGGGATGCGGTTGGGAGTTTCCCAGCCCTCAACTACCGTGTCCCCATCCCCTAAGAGCCACACACACCGCTCCTGGGCCAATACAAGTGTTTGTGGGGCCAGGGTTGAAACTGGATTTGTGTAATGGTCCAAAAAAAATCCAGCATAGATGCTTTGTCATAAAGGCAGATGTGATTTGCGCAATTTAATACAGTACAGCAAATGTAAGGGCTTGGAGAAAGAACCAGCAGGAACACGATGGGGCCTGGAGACCCAGCTCTGCGAAAGGAGAATTATGAAATCCCTTAAATAAACCAGAATAAGGGCAGAGGCATGAACTGGCCTCAGTTCTCCTCCAAACAGAACAACACACATCCCCTCCCAAACCTGGTCATCCCTGCAGGTCAAAAATATTGTACGAATATGCACTAGAGGTTATTTTTCTTCCCATGCTGGGGAGAGTTATTTGGAAGCCTCCTGCTGGTGTTAAATTAAATTACCCATATAAATAGCACCGGAGGTGACGGACAATAGATCCCACTGGTTTGCACGCGGGCTGCTCCAGAATGGGCTGAAAGGTAGAGCTATTGTAACATGACCTAAAAGGCACTTATTAAAGTTAGATCTCATCAAACTTCCACCTAGTGTAAGTTACTCTACAGATCTCCCCCTGCAGCGATATCCAACTTCTGCTATGCAAGAGTCAAGCCTACAAAATACCCAAGAAGTTAGTAGCAAAGTGCCTTAATTACCTATACAGTCTTATTTTTGGGTTTCCACTGCTTTTGCCAAAAATCCACTCGAGTGTCTATATTCAAATTTCTAACATTTTAAAATAGTGTTTCTTGTGAAAAAAAATTTTTAAAAATTGCCTGCTCAACAATGACTCTCTTCTTCTTTCCTTTTTCTTAAATATCCTTCTTACTTTGCAAGGTTACTCCCTACTGCTCCTTTTCAAGATTTAAACAAGACGTTAAAACAAGTGAGAAAAAGAATTTTCCTTGGGGAAGCTAACAAAATTCGTATCGCATCCAGCTTACCCGCAAGCAGCATCTCAGGGACTGGTGATGCCAGATATGTACGTATGATGTAAAACGCTCGAAATGTATCATGAGGAATAAATATAGTGTTTGGGTTGCCAGAAAAATAGCAACAGCAAAAGGTTTGGCAGTTTCATGTTCTGTCGGGGGCACGGGTGTCATCACAGGATTGGTACCCACCAAATAAAGGCGCAGATAGGACAAGAGGAAAATTTGAGGTTATTTTTTTAAAAACAGAATCTCTCTAAGCCACATTAACCCCTGATGCAAGCCCACTAAAGCCGATGGTGCTACTGGGCAACCAAAGTTAACTTGGCTCTTTTGCTCTTTTCTCCCCGTTTTAGAGGAGACAGCCTGTTTTGATGTTGCTGGCCAAGAGAGAGAGAGTGTGAGGATTAATAATGAATTCAAGGCTGTAAAGTGCTGCATTGCTGTGAAGTATTTAATTTAGATCCTTTTTGTGTTTCTGGGGATGTAGCCTAAGCTGTCTACAAGAAAAAGGGTAAGGTGCAGCCCAGAACTTGCAGCGATGTAAAAAATTAGAGGAAGAAAAAAAAAAAAAAAGACAAGAAAATGAAACAACAACAAAAACCCATCAGAGAGTGTGAAATTCACCTGGATGTCTCCTAAGGGGTTTGCACATTTGTGTGATTAGAGTCATATTTATAGGAAAATCTTGTCACTTCTCCTCACACTCTGTGGGGCTGTAAAACACATCACTGCTGCTCTCGGTTTTTGGAAGAGATGCTGAAAACAGGAGAACGTGTGCAGGAGGGACAGAGCCTGTCGTGCGGAGGGACAAAGCTGGTGGTTCAGGAAGGTCCCCAGCACGGGGGACACCCAGGCACGGGCTGCGGGTTTCAACCACAGTGCGATGCCCACATCCGTGTGCCAAGGGATGGATGGCATGAGGGGCACTTGGCTGGAAAAACACATGCCAAAACGCTTTTGGACACCGCTCCTGAGGCTTTGCCCACTGTCATGGGAGGGAGCTGGTAAACGAGGACACTCTCCTTTTGCCTGTGGCAGTGGTTTGCAGTGTCAAAGCACCGCAGAGGGGCTGGGGAGGCACCCCTGTTCTCACCTAAAGGGTCCCAAATATCGTACAAGAGCAGGGTTTCCTCCTGGCACCAACCTGTAAGACAACGGCTGCCATTAAAATAAACAAGCAAACAAAGGCTCCATTAAAAGCTGACATCCTCAAGAACAGGACCTCATTCAGAGGTCAACTTAAAAATCTCAGTGATCTCCAAAAGAGTTATAAAATCTAGTAATTGCAATTGCTGCAACCAGGGATTTTCCAAGCACCTTGTGTGCTGCTCAGGCACAAGTGGTTGCAGGAATAAACAGGAGAGTGAGGGAGATCCAAAGGGAGCGGGAGAGGAGATAAAGAGGCCAAATGAAAGGGAAGAAGAGCCCAAGCCTGTGCTGGCAATCTTGCCTGCTCATCTAAAGTGATATTTGATTTCTGAGCATACCATAACATGGCATCGACAGATCTATTTCTCTCACAGGGCTGTCCAGTTTCATCCATTTCAGGCTGCCAGAGCTATACCGTGAAACCTCATCCGACCCATTTTCCCCAGCAGGAGCTTCTCAGGCAGAAAAGAGGATGTTTCTTTTTCCAGGTGTCACAGAGATGTGTTGGGCAGCTAATATATATAAATGGAAAGAAAAAGAAAAAGAAAAAGAAAAAGAAAAAGAAAAAGAAAAAGAAAAAGAAAAAGAAAAAGAAAAAGAAAAAGAAAAAGAAAAAGAAAAAGAAAAAGAAAAAGAAAAAGAAAAAGAAAAAGAAAAAGAAAAAGAAAAAGAAAAAGAAAAAGAAAAAAAGGCATGCAGAAAACAGCCAGAGCCCTGAACCAAAGATAAAAGCCTAAACAAGTGCACTGAAGTGTGAGGTTAAATGGAGAGGGAAAAGCCATTAGGGACAGTAGAGCCTTGGAAAAGAGTAGAAATAGTTCCTAAGGAGAAAGGGGTAGTGAAGTTTATCTTAAAGACAAAGAAACAGAAGTCAGAAAAACATGGAGAGCTACTGCTGGGGCTCAAGACAAGGCGAATTACTTTCCCTGGTCAGAATTGACTTTGGCTGAGATCTCTGGTGCTGAGGTGAGATGATATTTCCGATTGTGTACTGCCTTGCAAGGCCCGGCTGCCTGAACACAAACAGAAGCACCGATGGCACCACAAAATAATAAATGGTTTGTCACATATTGCAGCTAATTATTTAATTACTCTAATTTAAAGTTTTACTAGATTCAGCATCAAAGCATAAAAATCTAGTGATTGCAGTGTCAGAAAGGAATAATATAATTAACGTATTTAGTAGTAACATATTAAACTGTTGATTGCGCTGCATTAATCGGCAGAGACGATATGATCCATGGGAAGCTCTATGAAATACGTGTATGGGGTGTATGGCCCTGGGTTGTCGTCCTCCCCATGCCATCGCTTATGTGTCCGTGGGGCGGGAGGTGCCGGTGTGGAGAGTACGAGGAGAGAGGCAGACAGATGGGAAGGGGCTTTGATCAACCTGGTCTACTAGAAGGTGCCCCCACCCATGACAGGGGGTTGGACTAGATGATCTTTAAGGTCCCTTCCAACCCAAACCGTTCTAGCATTCAATGATTCTATGCTTTCTGCTGCAAGTGTCCGTGAAGGCAAGCTGTGGGTGAGCACACACCGAGCGCAAGGCTTTGCACCATCTCTGCAACCAGGTCCAAAGCACGGATGACAAATGTGGGGACATGTCTGGTCGCCATGCACCATGACGGCTCTTTGCCCGGGGATGTGCTGGAGTGTCCCTGAAGCTCCTGGGGTTTGCACAGACCTGAGCCCACAGACCTCACATTTTTCCTCCCCCACGGACACATACACCGCATTGAAGCATTTAAATGAATCAAGGTCTAATTCCCCTAGTTATCCACAACACACCAAATTCGGAAGCAGCTGAGTAGTCAAATTCTTGGAGCAAAAGGCCCTTTATTTTGATAGTGCCTTCCAAAACTGGCTTGCTGGTCACCAGGCAATTAGAAGTAGAGAAATTTTTTCTGCCTGACATAACCTAATGACATTTATTTTTTCCCTCCATTGCTCCAGAGCCAGGCAGCCAACAGAGGGAGCACAAATTCCCCGGCAGCGCTGCATGCCTGGACTCTGCCATCCCCTGGGCTGTGTTCCATTCATCCTGCTGGCACAGGAACCAGGCGGCAGCAGAAAGCGCCAGCCTTGGAGGAAAAACGTGCTCTGAACTCCCATCCCCTGCGACGGGACACGGAGCAGCTCAGCTCTTCAGAGGACCCTGCTCCAAACAAGAGATGTGACCTGAAAATATGAAAATGAAGCAAGACGTCAGTAAAGAAATGGCCAGACTGGAAATAAAGGATGCAAAACAGTGAGAGAGTGTAAAGATTTATATTTTTAAGCTTAAGCTCTTCTAGAAAATAATCCCCTGGTCACAAATTTTTTTCAGATGAATTTCTGTCTGCAAAAAACCCACTATCTATCCTTTTTTCTCCCTCAGTATGCACAGTGGCCTGCTCGCCTTTCTTAGGAGACAAGCTGTGTTCTCCAGCATCGTGGAAACACCAGCCCACAGCACAAACCCTCCCTGCACCAGGCTGGTTTCCAGACCCACATCTACCCAAATGCAATTTGCTCTCCAGGCACCCCTGAGGTAGCTAATAAGTGGGGTTTATGGTAGAGCTGCTTCTTTATCCCAGCTGAAAATGCCATTGGGCCGTAGTTTTATCTAAAAGCTGTAGATTATTTTTAGCATTGGCAGACACAGCCGGGTTTGAGCTTCTCAGAGAGAATCCCGCGCCCGGGCTGCGATGCTCAGAGCTGAGCAAACTGTGCAGCGTTTCGCAGCAGCGTGTGCCCAGCAGCAGGGCACATCTGCCTGAGCCCAGCCGCTGAACTCACAACCGCCCAGCTGCGAGAGACTTCTGATCCACGCATAAACCAGGCATTACGGCAAGACTAGCGCAAACTGTATCCTTCAAATTAAAAGAAATCATTTACTTAGTTGGGGCTTTTTTTTTTTGTCCCAAAATAACAGAATTCGAATACATTATTTGAAAAAATACATTTTTGTTTTCCACCTCACTGCATCCAATGATTGTGGTGTGATTATTAAACACTTCATAAATAATAATGTGACATTTTCAGATTGTGTGTCTGATTAAGCAGCCATTCTTCTCTCCCTGACTGCGACCGCGGACAGATGAGATTGCTGCAGACGCGGCAATCTTTGTGGCTCCTTCCCTGGGGAGCAGGGATCAGAAGTCACCCTGTAACCCAATTAAATCCAAGAGGATATGAGCTGATCACTTCGGGCCAGCTCCACAACTCACGGCCACGGAGAGGGAATCTTGACAGGAACTTCTCTGAGGCAGATCCGACCCATGAACACAGCGTGACGCGTTTTCGGGGGAGGATATTTTACACAGTGAGTCACTTTCTCTGCAGTGGGTAACGATTTAACCCAATTATAGTTTAATATTAGGATGTCTGCTCTCAAAGCAAACAAGCAGCTCCAGGTGAAGGCAGAACTAAATCCAGGGAACTGATATGTAAGAGAAGACAGGTTTCATCTGAAAGCAAAAAAGTGAACCTGAGAGGTAAATACTCTCTCAATGAGGGATCGGAGTCTTTTGAGGATCAGCGCATTTCAGAGACCCTCCTCAAAAAGTTTACCGTCCCTTTTTCACATCAAAAAAACATTTTGTAAAGTTATTTATTAAATAAAGAGACAAAATTCAGTAGCATTTATCCTCTGGTTATTCTAGTGCGGAAGATGCAGCTGTGCCTCTCAGAGCTGTCACACAGAGCAGCGCAAATGTCAGCGGAAGGGACAATCTCCCAACCCAAATTCTCTCTTGCTTAGTACAGCATTCGGATGAGTTAATCCCAGTCGGAAAACCCAAACGCTGTCTTTTTTTTTTCTGAGCACAATCACCATTTCAGATAAAATGACCAAAGCAAGCAGCCCCTCTCCGTAAACCCTCCCAACCATCTGTCTGGATAATACTGACCTTTAATATTATGCAGGCGGGAGGTGGAAAGGACGGGATAAGAAAGGGGTGGGGGGGAGGTGTGGAAAAATGTCATTGCTGTAACAATGGCTTATTGCATTTGGATAATCTCGCGTCTTGTACCGCTGCTAACATGGTAATCTTTCTCCACCTACTGCATGTCAATAATGCAATAACCTCGCTCTCCCCCTGCATCAATAACACAACAGCCGCTCGCTGCTTTCAGCGGCACTGATGAATTCTAGAATTGCAACAGCTCAGATGGTCCATGCTCGCTTGTCCCTGCCTCCCACCCTCATTACATTTTAATTTCACTTTAAAGACGCTTGCTTTCAGCACTGTTTGGCTATAGCTACTGCAAAATAAGACCAGGCTCTATTTGAACTCCGGAGGTTCCTCGCCTCAGGATATCTTCCATCAGTGTCATTTCTTTGTATATTCTCTGTTGAAAAATTAAGACAAGATTTGCCAAAGACTTAAGTGTCCACCAGCTCAACGTATTCTGCAAAGCTGCTCTAAGCCCAGCATTTCTGAAAATCTGTTATTTATGCTTCCGTGGACGGACGGTGGGTCAGATCCTCAGCTCACCGCTCCCGCTGCAGCCTGCAGATCTGTGCCAATTACTCTTACACCAGTCCACCAGTTACTGATTAATCAGTGTTGGTTTAAAGCACAAACATACACAAGTGCTCTCCAATTACATGTTAAGCAAATTATGGTTAAAAAAAAAAAAATTGATACAATAACAACAGCCAAAAAATAGTTAAAGCCAAGTGATGTGACAGGTCGGGAAAAAAAAAGATCTGAAAGCATAATCAAGTAAGCTTAATATCAGGGAGCATATGGTAAAAAGATCTTGTAAGAGAATCCTTAATACTACAGTGGGCCTCACACACTGATTCATATCACCTCCTCTGTATAGTCTAGCATGGATGGATTCACGAAGCTGATAATTTTCAGAAATGCCGCTCCTCGTAATGATAGAAGATGAGGTTTTGTGAGTTATGTTGAGAATTATTGGCAAAGGTTAGGTGATTTCCCACTGGTGCTAGAGGGAAAACATTGCTTGCAAATTACCAGCATTTGTCAGTACTAATACCACATCCCCCAGCCACCTAAACTGTCAACATTAATAGGTGTCTTTACAGCAAAAAGGGGTGATGATAGTCAGACTCGATCAGCCCTTGAAATGAGAAGAGGAGCATGATACAGAGAGGAGAGAAATGGAAATGTGCTTGCGGTGCCTCTTGCCTGAGCTCCCAACATCCCACCCATGGCTGTGTGGGTGGCGTCGCTTACCGCACTCTGCCAATTATCACATTTGCTTCCCCGTTCACTCTCCTTCCCATCTCTCTTTCATTCCCCGGGTAGATTTTGTCAAGCCTCTTCCATTCTCTCTTTTTCCAGTGGCTGCTCTGTTTTCCCCCCATCTATCATTAGCACAGTGCTGCTTTTTCCAAGAAGCAAATGCAAGATGATAATATGAGAGGCAAATACGAAATGCTTTCCCAAGGAAAAAAAAAAAAAAAAAGAAAGATGCAAGGCAGGAAAGGTTTTCTGGTGCCTGGGTACTGCCAGGCCTTGGCCATTCTCCTCCCAGTCCCCTGTACAGCCCCCGGATCCCACTGCAGGGAGCCCACAGCCCAGCTCCCCAGGAGCGGGGTTAGAGACAAGGCTCCTTGCCAGGCTTCCAGTGACTTCTCTCCCACCTGGGCCCGGCAGCTGCAATATCTATCCCTCGCAATGCATTACCCCCTATTTAAACCTTGAAAGCTTTCAGTATTACTTAGATTGCAAGGTTTGGGTGAGCCTGGGGAACTGCTTAACATGTAATCTTGTGTAGCTGGTCTGGGAGTGCAGAGCCTCAACGGCTGGCTCAGATAAAAGCAGCACAGACAGAGCTACGGTCGCAGAGCTCTGCGCTCCTGGCAGGATGGTAATCATCACTGGTGCCCAGCAATTAATAAGCGTTTTGCTGAAGAGTTACTAAGGGATCTTCCCTCCTTGCTCTCCCTCCGCGCATGTCACGGTAACCTGCCATCCACTCCTCCAGCACTTGAAATTCAGGTCTAGAGACCTGCTTTTGTTTCAAGCAGGCAGAAAACCCCACCACTTCGCTCCCCACATCTTCATCTTTCAGGCTGCCCAACCCGTGTCACTGGAGATACGGCCCAGCTTTGTCCCTAAGTGAACACACAGCCTGACACGTGGTTTGGTACAGCCGTACCCCCACCAAGGAGAGCATATAAAATACAGACATCTGCTCTCCTGAGCCTTTCGGCACCAGAGGTAGCATTAATTTAGGTCGGCCACAACCAGAGATAAAAATAATTTCCATTCGACTCCTCCTTCTGTCAAACTGAATAAAATATAGTTCACTTATTCACCTCGCCTGGCCCCTTGGTGATTAACATTAGCAAATGCAATCAGCCCGTGGCCACGTCGCCACTCTACATTAATGCAAAACTGGGGGAGGGCCTCGTCCACTATCAGCACAAAAAGAGAGCCTTACCTTTTAATGTGCTCATTCTTCACATGGCTGCTGGCGATAAAAGAAGCCATCAAAACAGACGGACAGGCCAGCCCAGGCAGAGATAGGAGATTTTGGCTGATTTGTCAGAGAAAAGGAAAAAAAAAAAGCATGGAGTGAACACTAGACACGTCCCCAGCAGTTTCCACTCATGGAGCAGCCGAGGCTCTGGCAGGGCCCCGGCAGGTCACAATCTTTACTGTCCTGACTCCATTTCGGTGTGTGCTATTGTCACCTCGGCTGCCGCTGACCCCTCCACGGCTGCTCCCCCCGAGCACGGGCTGAGCTTCCCCAGCAGGTCCCACCACAGACCCCGTCAAGGAGTACAGCACTTGGGAAAAGGCACAGAAAAGGGTCCCGTGGTGCCGGGGAACACCGCTCAATTTTGCAGTCCGGCTCACTTGCATGCCCCAGCATCAGCCAACGCTACTTTTCCTGGAGGCACGATGATTAGTACTTCAGACTGATATTTTTAGCAGTTTTTCCCACTGTTGCAGGTGGCTAATACACCATGAAGTGCAGAATGGAAGGCCCAGGCTCGTTTCCCCTCCTCTTCCCTGGCAGTTAAGGGCAGGCTGACGACACACCGCTCCTTGCCACGTCTCTGCTCTGGCAACCTCCAACACAGACGCAAATGCTGATTCTGCCAACACTACAGGGCCAAACCCCCAACAATCACAACAGGGTTTGCATCTGAGGAGTGTTTGGATTCTAAAACCCTGGATGCTGTCACCAGTGAGCTATGAAAATATAAAAAAAAGGGCCAGGTTTAATGCTAGATAGCTCATTCTAACCTTGCCTGCGATACCCGGGTTCTGGGGCACACAAGCATACACCCGGATAATCTAAGAATTAATAATCTGGTCTTAACCTCATTGACCCTCCGTGATAACGGGTGAAATGATACGAGGTTTGTACCCCTGGGACTGGACTGTGAGTGTCTCTGTGTGCAGCAGTACGGCTGGAAAGACTGCGTGCAGAATCTCAGCCCACATTTTGAAGGTTTTTTTTCCTTAAAAATATTTTGTATGATCAATACTTGGGTAACAACTTGGGTTGTTGTTTTAAGGCATTATTCTTCTCACATAATCCTTAAATACAATATTTTTTTCTTTTTCTTTCTTTCACTACAGCCTCCTCTTTGGCAAATAGGACTCCCAAGTCCTTTCTGATCACTAATAACGTGGGCTTTCATACCCTCTTGGAACAAGTGAAATTTCTTTGACATCTTAACTTTGCACAAATAGATTTTAATGAGGGAATATCACCTTGCCTTGAGCTAACTCCCTTCCTTTGCTCTTCCAAGGCTTTTGTAGTCATTCCCTTACAACTTACAGAACATTAAAGTTCATCAAAGTGTTTGAACACCGCATACCATTTCCCCAGGAACTTTGTTTATTCACTTCAGACTGTCACAGGAGGGACACGCTTTCAAAGATATGGTGTAAATCGGGCAAAGGAAGAACATCTTCTGCAACCCTCCATTGTCCTGACATGGTCTTTCATGTCTGCTTGGGGGATTGCATACAAAAGCGCTTCCCATTGGGTGACAACCAGGGGGATGCTACTAATATAAATAAGGCTCTGAAGTTACGGCGACTCAGAAGAGCTGTGGAAAGCCTTAAGTATAACTTGAGCAACATGCACTTATGAAAGGGATGGGGAGAACACAATAGATGTGGAAGAGAAGATCTAGCTACATGCCAGAGCATATATCAGTTCATGTTCAAACTCATCATAGACTTAATGAAGACAACAGCCAGAGAGGACATCAGCCTCTAAGTTCTGAAATTAGAAGAGGATATGAATCTGGAGTTAGGAAATATTGATCCTGTTGTCAAATTCCTCTCCGTGCTCCTCCCAGAGCACAGAGTTGAGACAAGAGGCTGAGAAGCCAGACATTTCCCATGCTGTCATTTCCAGCAAGGTTCCCAGCATGGAGAGACACCAAGGGATGGACTTTTCTCAGAACAGTTGTCCTCTGGGATGGAGCAAAGTGTCACTGTGTAATGTGGCAGAGCACTGAGATCCTGGGCAGACGTTCATTGAACCCATGAGTGGGATTCAGCTGTCCCCCTGCAAACTCTTCCCTTTGCTGATAATTTACAGTAATTAAACCATATGTAAAATTCTTTCACTCTGTCAGAAGCAGAGACCTTCTGCTGCCCATATGCCAGAAAGACAAATGAAGGGCAAAGCTCACATGAAGGAGGAAAACTTTTGCTTCTTGATGAAGGAACAGTAAAGATACCTTCCATAAATGCGTCTGCTGGTGCTCAGGTGATGTTAGTGATACGAGGGAGATCCACAGTGAGACACAATGAGTCCCCGAGAACGGTCAAGAACCAGTCAGTGACCACAGGCTCTATGTCTCCACTTCCCCCACCGCTGTAGGACCAGGGTGTTACCAGCATCAGGCTGTATCCCTGGCAGAGGATAGGCTGTGCGAGGGCTTGCTCGCTCCCCGGACTTGCACCCACATCTAAGGGAAACAGCCAGGCTCTTCTCAGTGGTCCCCACTGAAAGGACAAGAGGCAGCGGGCACAAAGCAAAGCACAGAAAATTCTGTTTAAATGTATGGAAAAAAAATTTATGATGAGAGTGAAGTGCAGGAATCGGTTGCCCAGAGGGGTCATGGACTCTCCAACTACGGAGATATTCAAAATGTGAGTGCACATGGTCCTGGGCAACGAGATGGCCCTGCTTGAGCCGGGGGTTGGACTAGATGATCTCCAGAGGCCTCTGCCACCTCAACCATTCCGTGAGTCTGAGAGATGAATTCATGGTGCTACAGCATATGAGGGAGGGAGCCTGAATTTTCAACACTTCGAACTGTCAAAACTGAAATTATTCCAGTTTCTTAAAATACAACAGAAAGGCGGGCTCTCAGCTTATAGACAATTTATTTCTGCAGACTTGCCAGACAGGAGAGAGAAATAGTTTCCTGTTGTTGATCTAACTGCAATTCAACAAGTGCAACAACAAAAAACTAAATAAGCCCAAACCATTCACAGAATCTACAGTTAAACATTAGTTGATGTGTTTTTTAAGATTGTAAATATATAAATAAGGGCAAGAATCTGGAGTTCAGTGCAATAGAAACAGAAAGCTGATTCAGCAGAACAAGGCGTAGTCATAAAAGATTTATTACGCTTTATCAGCAATATCCACAGTCTTTCTGTGATTAGAGTTGCATTGTGTGTAATTATCTTATAGAAATTCTGCTCTTTGATGTGCTTTATCCACCATGCTGAAATACAGTTCAATTCTAGTGGGTTTTCATGGTTGACTGGAATTTACATTAATTCCTTTGGGCCTGCAGGGCCAGCCTGGTCTGTCACTAGCAAGCTTTTCATAAATATTCATATATATATAAAAATATATATACATTCTGTAAAGTCCTATCAGTCTTGCCCAAAAAAATAGAGGAAAACAAAGAGTCTGACTTCCCAGGAAGATCTGTGATTTGTATTCCATGGTCCAGCCTTTCCTCCCTTTTACCACGAATTAGAGAGTGATTGAAATGTTTACAGTAATTTGCAAGCAGAGGTTGCACTCGGCTTTTAATTTAAAATGTTCAAGCAAATTGAGGAAATGATTTCATCTCAGTTCATTAAGCTTGATTTTTCTCAATCAGAAAAATGTTCTCTTTTTATTTTGCTTTTTAAAGTTCACTGATTTTTTTCCTTACCCCCATGCCCATAAATGGTTGCTATCAGACAGAAAAACTACAGGTATTTGCAGGCCAACCTGTATAAGATGCAAATGCTTAAAACTTCCTTGGTTGTGTACCTGATTGTGCTTTTGTGGATTTCAGCATGGGGGAAGTAATCACCTTCAAGGGGAGCAGAATCAATTTTCTGAATAATCGCTTAATCCTTGGGAGATGCTCAGCACCACGCAGGAAGGCAAAAAGAATGGAGAGCAATGGGGGACAGAGGTTTACAGAGTTTGGGGGGTTTTATAAGCAAAGCTCATTTTGCTCCCATGTTTGATAACTAAATGGAGGCTACTCTGATTAAATACATCCAAATAACTCTCAAAATAGTAGCTCTGTGACATTTCAGGCAACAGATACAGTGAAAGTGAATGTAGAAGACATAATTATGACTGTTCCGCGTGAACTTCACCTCTGTCACCCATCCACAGGTGTTGTTTAGTGGATAGGATTTGGGGTTTGGTTCAGTATCTGATATTAGAAGAGATGGAACTTAAACACTTTTTTTAATTCAGAGGTGGAAAAAAGCACAGAACTAATGAGCAGAATCTGTCATTGCAAACTGAAGGGTCAGGCCACCAGTGGGTCTGATCACTTCCCAGACCTGGAGAAGTCATGAGAAACCAGCGAGCGTGTCCCACAGAAACCAAACTGTGCCATCAAAGGCCAGACCTTGTTTCTGCAGGATCCTCACCCATCCCCTTCAGCAGTACCAGAGGAGTATCCCCATGTTCACCTCTTGGCCAGGCATCTCAACCTCGAGTGCAATTCTCCTTCTCCCATGTAACTCCAGCACCTTCAGGTGTTGCAACTTGGGAGCTTATTCCACAGAGAAATCTCACCATCAGTAACACAGGGCCAACCTTTTCCTTTATAACTGCAGGGAACACTTCATCATCTACCCATTGATTTCTAAGGTATACATCAAATTAGATTAGATTCCAGGTCAGTTCAAGGACAGAATAACATCCTCCATTATCAACTTGACCTGCTCCTCACCTCTTTCCAATCAGCCCTCCTGGGTTCGTTCTGTTCTTCTTTTCAATTCTTCTATGACAGGTTTCCCGAGGAACACAAAACCGGCAACATCCAGATAATTAATTTGCAGTGGTGGTGGTGTTCACAAGATCTTGACTTGCTTGTGGGAGGGGGTATTTAAGTCCCATTTCCTAACTGTGCATCCACACTGCTTCTTGAAAGATGAAGGGGGATGGAAGGAAAAAAGGGCCCAGCCTCCCCACTCGTCGGTGTTTATCTGAATGGAGGTGGGTTTAACCGCCCTAACTGGCAGCTGAGGAGGCTCAACACAACTGTGCAGGTGGGTCTGGAGAGAACAGACGCCAGCGAAAACCCTCCGTGTTGTGAGAAGCGAGGGGTAGAGAGGAAATCAGTACATTTGAGTAAGAATTGAAACAAGTTAAGAGCTGAATGCTTATTAGCTGCTCACAGCAAAATAATCTGCCATTGAAAACAGACAGGGAAGAACATCAGAATGACTGTAATGGAACACAGATTGGTTTAATGGTATCAGAGACTCTTTTGAAGGCAGCTGTGTAGCTTAGAGCAGGTGGGTGCAACTCAACAGGGAGGCCTGTCTCTAGGTAGAGACTTTGTTAAAGAGAAAAAAAAAAAAA
>VXBO01000345.1:300737-314609 GCA_013400135.1 Rhinoptilus africanus
GGGGGAGAAATTGAAATTCTGTTGTCAAGTAACATCACGCTTTAATTTCATGCCACATTATGACAATCTGGTCTGTAAGGCACTCCCAGTGTGTGGCTGCAGAGCTGCCGTATTACAGCTTCTGCTTGCAAAGCTGATAGGCCCGGGAGACCTGCAGCCCTCAGCTAATTGTAAACCCGATTAAATAGCAGTGTGAAGAAGTTTGATTAATTCAATCTATCTCCATGCATCAAGACCAGAACCAGACGTGGTATGAGCCCCAAATCTTTGGAGTATCAAGTTCTTTGTTCTTCGCATTTAGAATAAAAAAAATTAAAATGAAGCACAGGAAAATAATGAAATTATAACATTATGACACGATGAAACATAAGTGACAATTCTACTTTTCTTCCTAGAAAATCCCCAACCTTTCTCCGTTTAAAAAATAATGCACAAAAAACCCCATTTCAATTAGCATCTTTATGCGCTTACACAGATAAATTACCATACTAATAAACTTCTGATAGACTTTCAGGGGCTGCTTAACCAGGGGCTTCTGCTCCAACTGAATTCATGGTCTCTTGGACAGGAGGGATTTGGACTTGATTAATTTTAGTTGTTTCAACTGCAATGAAACTGTTAGTCGCTCTCTCTCTTCTAAGCGGGTGTGAGACAGAGAAAGAGGATGTAAAGAGGGGCTATTGCTGTTGACTTGGCTGGCCGGACCAACCTTTTGGCAACCACAGCATGCGATGCACTCTGCGCTGAGCGGTGCAATTTTGTGCCATTTCCCAGCCATACATTCAATTCAATTATTTTACAACACTGATAAATGCTTACGATGCTGCCTTCCGCTAACTGAAATACTGTGAGACTGGCAAAGAGCACATCCAACTTAGGGAGTAGTGCATTTGAAGAGCAATTTTGACCAAGAAAAGCATGATTATTCTTAGGGGACATTTTTACTTTGCATGTTCCTATTTGGAGACAACTGCATATGCTTGAAGTCTTTGGGTCTTTTTTCGCCCCCTGGGCAGGGTCTTCATACATTTCCAACACCAAAGGAATTGAGGGGTTTTCCCATGCTCAATTTGCAGAGAAAAGAGATAACTAGTCAAGTTGCCCTTTGCAGTTTCTTTTAATCTCTTACTACCTACAGAAAGAGTTCAAGAAAGAGTGAGATACTAATTTCTGTCTCATGGAGTGACCTGCATGCATGTGTCTAATGCTGCCTTTCACTCTGTTACAGCCCACTGCATGTGAAGTGGCTCAGTTCCCACTGCATCACGACTTGTAATAACACCGGTAACACAGCTACACAAAGAGTAATATTAGATTATTTCTGTTATTCATCAGTATCACGGTTGGACAGAATCCTCTTAAATCTACCTAAAGTGGCTTCCCATGGATGCTAGTGCTACCACCAAAAAAATAATATATTATGCATACACGTATAGCTTCTCAGCTACCCACTGGCTGGGTTTTGTGTACGATTATAAAATACCTGCATGACCCTCCTAAATTGAATACGATTTGATGGCAGAAGCTGAGCAACTGCAGTACTCAGAAGCCTTAAATATTTCAGAAGCCTTCTCCCTCCTCTTCCTTTTCTCCCCCACTAGCAACGCAGAGGACTTCCCAGGCCCCACCACACTCCTGGAATGCATTCTCTCAAAAAACCCACTGAACCTCAAATTATTATTCCATGGTGAGAAAAGCAGTGAACAGTAGAAAATGACAGTTTACCCAAATGGAGGTGAAAATGCACTTTCTCCTGTACTTAAGAGAAATAACAGCTTTCAGCAAAGATCTAAATCCTAGCAACAAGCAGTACATAAATGCAAAAAGGTCATCTCTTTTTTAGAGAAAGGTTACTTTGCTGAACACATACTTTAAAAAAAAATCTACTGAAGGAAATTAAGCTTGGTAACATTTCTGTTGTATTTGCCCATGCAGAGAACAGATCTGAGCAGTCACTTCCAGTGCAAGAATGAGAAGGAAGGTTGATTATAATGAACAATTTTCTTCTTTGAGAGATACAAAGAAGAGAATCGAAGATGTATTTCAACCAAATGCCTATTTAAAAACAGAATTTGGGCTCTGCTGAGCAAAGCTCTAGTTGTAATCCATGAATTCAGCTGAATGGCAATAGAGAGGGACTTTACCCACCCTGCTAGAAATGGCCAGAATGACGCGTGCTCCTGCACCTCTGATGCAGTCATGCAACTTGTTCCTTGTCCTTCTCCTCTAGCCAGACCAGCGTCTGCCTTGGCTGAAAAAAGGCTTGGAGTAAAATTCTGGTTCCAGTAAAGAAAGACCACAGCAAACTCTCCTTTGCCTTAAAAAGAGAGAGGACCCCAAATTTTGGGAGATGGCAGGCTTCAAATCCAAGAATTTCCTGTTTGAACAGAGAAGCAGGCAAGGGGTATGGAGAGAAACAAAGGCACAGAGGGCTGATCTGTGTAAATCCTTATTAAGCAGGAAAGTACATAAGAATATGTTTAATTTTACTTCTAGTCAATAAAGTAAGAGGCTCTGCAAGCCAGGTTGGGTAAGCTGCTGCTCAGAAAGAATCATCACAAGGAATAGGAAGGAATAAGAGGATGAAGACAAAGGTTGCAGGGAGAAAGGAGGGAACACATAGCAGAAAGTCTCTCAGAAGTACCCAGAAGGTCTTGGTCCTGCAAAGGACACCAAGGAGAATACAGTAAATTAGGGGCTGCATGAAACAATGACTCCAAAACACTTGAGCCCAGTGCAGAAGGATTCTGGTGGGGAAAATGAAACAAGGAAAAATCCATAGGATTATTATCTTGGTTATATCCATTTAATTCTTATGTGATTCAGTGCAAAATCATCTTCCCTTGACCAAGCTCCATCTCCAAAATAAGAACTGTTTAAAAGCGACCGTGTTTAAACAGACATTGAGTGTTTGAGTGCAGCTCTGCCCTGTTGAAATCAGTTGGAAACTCCTGTTGACTTTACTGGGAGCAAGGATCACATAGTCTTCTGGGGAAATAGAAATAGTTACCTTTAGAGCCAGTAAAAAATGAAGGATAGAAATCTCCGGTCAACAAGAAGCTAAGCCTAGGAAAATAAAAATGCAATTCTATGTCACCTTGGAAAGATCAACATCATTTGTCATGTGGTGTTTATTCAGCAGAACAACAACTGCATTTGTGCTTTTAAAGGGAAATGAAAGGAGAAAGTAGCAGGAGGGGGGAATGGGGGAGATCTGAGCACAGGAATGTACTGCCACTCCAGCCTGCTATCATTAAACCACATCAGAACTTCATAATCATGGTGTTTAATTAAACAACAGAGGCATGGGTTTATGCATTAATAATGAGGCCTAGCACTTTAGCATGTCAGGCTAAATACAGTTTTAAATTAATAATGTAGCACCGCGGCATTAGTGAGAAAATGAAATCTTATTAACAACTTAATAAAGTCCCTTATTTGCTAAAGTTCTAGCTCTCGGGGAACAGTGTTATAGCAAAGCATTTGCATCCCTTAAGGGGGCAGATGGGAGGAGGTGCTGCTTCCTCACACCCTCCATAATTCCATTATATATAGCTAGCATAGTCACTAAATATTGCCTAGTGTCTGCCAAATAATGACGTATGTTGCTTCTAAACCTAGGTGTGACGTGCTGGATAATCTGCCCACACTCTTTTTATACACCCAGGAAGGGTATTTACTCACTTTTTTCTATTAGTGTACCATCTTACCAGCCAGCACTGGAGAAGTATGGAACTCCAGCACTATCGACAATATCAGTGCTTTACAGTCATTTCTGAGTGATCGTCCCAGGCCCCAGGACTGCAAACACTGCTGTTTTGAGGATGAGGAACTGAAGTGCAGAAAGCAGCTGAGAGCATGAGGAGTAGCAGAAAGCAATTGATTTACTGTAGCTTACAGGGTTACCACCCATCAGCTGATCCCTAATAACTGTTTGTATAAGCATTCTTGGACCACTCTCCAATTTAGGGTGTTTTATTTTCAGAGCAGACTGAGAGTGCACATGATTAGGTACTCCAGCTCTGCTGATAGGCAGTCATTTGTTAAGCCACAGAGGCTCTAGCACTTTATAACCAGGGTCTCACAAGCCTTTAGCTTCCTGACTCCCATTGATTTCAAGGACCCGGGGCACCTCAGGCACAGAGAGAAGAGGTAAAAGACTAAAGACTGGAGCCCCATCTGCTCAGCCCTACAGCAAAATCTGAAGCCCAGGGCCAGGTTTCCCTTTGCCCATGTGTTTGCCACAAATTTATCTACCTACTTCCTTTAAATCCAGAGAAAGCATTCTTTTCCCCCTCCTCTACTGGTGGTCGACACTTCTGCCATCCAAGTAAGGGGTCTCTCCCCACTGACTTGCCCATCTTGAAAGTCCCACCTGGTCTTGCTTTGCTGAAGAAACAAAGAGCAGGCCACAGGACCATAACAAAATGAGCGACACGGGGACAAGATCCGAAGCCAACGAGCATTAAGGCTGTGAAAGACTGACAGCAGCAAAGCCACAACAAGCCACGGCCGCTAAATTCAGGGGAGATCATAAAAAAAGAAGATGAATAGAGACAGGAACAGACGAGGTACATCCAGCTATGAGTCTGTCAAGGAAGGGCCTCTTTGGGATGTGAAACACTGATCATACATCTTGTGCTGCTTGAAAGCTATCAGATTAGAATAGAAATCAGCCAGCAACACCGCTGACCGTTGCAGATGGGAAAAGCAGAAAAGCAGTGGGCCAAATCCTGCTTTTGGTTATGCTCATGGGACCCTAGAACAATTTCCTCTTTCTTCCTTTGTTGTCTCCACTCACTAACTTTGCTCTGACTTTGTTGGACAACGTACCAACATAAGTAACCTTTCAGAGAGCTGGGAGAGAATGCAAACGGCGGGTGGCAGACACACAGACACTTCTGCGGCCTTTGGCTAAGACCCAAGCAAATCCCCTTCTCGTGGTAACAACTCCCTTATAAAAGAACAGTCTTCCCTATCCAATGCCTCCAAACTTTCGGTTGCATTTTCCATGTGTATCCTGCTACAGAGAGAATACTGATCTTGAAAAAGCTGGATGGGAGATTCTCACTGTGCCCCTTTTTCATTCAGTTGCTGCCCAGCTCTCTGGAATGAGGGGGAGAAGGCGCAGAACGGTAACTGCAGTTCTCATAGGAGAGCTGAAAGTGGGGAGCAGATTTCCTTGCAAAGCCTGTGCCCAAAGGTCACCTGTCTGCTCCTCTCCTGCTTCAGAGACCCAAGGATGTGGATTTCACTTGGGAGACACGGAATTCATGGGAAGTAGCAGCTTGTGCAATATTTGTGCAAGTGAAACGTCGAGGACATAAAAGTCACGTTGGTATGCCTTGTCCTCCATCTCCTCGTGTTAAATAATAAATAGAAACCTAATGGAACTGAGTGTGACTGCAGGATGCAGTGTAAGTGAAGCCAGAGCAGACCTGCATCTTCCCCCTTACTTCATCATCAGTGAGCAAATGGGTCACTGGTGAATGGGATCTAAGTAAATCTCCATCCTTTTTATTCTGTCTTTATACTCAACCTCCAGCAATGGGATGTGGCTCAAACTCACCCCCCTCTGCTACCAAACACTAAATACAAATACTTAAGTGATCTCATCACACCCCCTTATGTTTCTACTCTGAGCTCAAGAAAACTTGAGGAAACAAAGTTTTTCATTCTAGAAATCCTTCATTTGCTTTTTAATTGTGCACTGGGATGCCTTGGGATCTGGTCTTTTTCTCCCCCCTTTTTTTAATTTTCTATTTATTAATATTTAATCTCTGCACGGTGAAGAAGAAAATCATTTCTGCAATAACATCAGAATAGGAGGGTTAGAAATCAATAGCCAAGCTCTCACAAGACACATTCAATCCCTTCTTAATCCATTTTCGACTGCTCCCCTGTCTTATTAGAACAGCCAAGTTTTCCCACAGTTGTTAGGTTGGGATATTCACATTGCAGGAGGGAACTGAAGGCATCCAGAGAAGCAGAAACCTCCTGAAAGGCAGGAAAGAGCACAGAGCATTTGCCTTTGGGAGTGAAGTCTAGACCTTTTTCTGAACCAAATACCTACTCTAAAAATCTTCTGATAGAAAGCCTGGCCCCATTTCTTTTAATTGTGACATGTCCTGCATCCACTGCCAGCCCTGACCCACACTGGCACAACTTTCCACTTCAGTTTTTCTTTAAGGCCACCTGTCATTTACAGATCTCTCAAGCATCGCCTTCACTAATTCAGTTCTGCGGAGGGGGAAGAGCCAAACAGACATACTCGATGGGAGAAGCCGATGTCTTAGAAAGTCAGCTGTTAGCAGGAGAGTCCCCTGCACCTCCCTTAATGCCTCTAAGGGCACTGAGGACATGACAACAGGCACTCGTCATTACGCTTGAGCGGAGAAACCAAAGCCCACAATTGCCAGTCTGCGCCAACCTGACCATGCGCTTGGCCATTCAGGCTGCACATCCCACTAGCCACACCATGAGTACACAGGTATTTAGCTCTGAACAGTCAGCCCGTCCCTTCCTTCTGCATCCTGCTGCTTCCATCAACACTTTCTTCTTGGCAAATTAAGCACTGCGTGTTTGTGGCCTGCAGCCCCCCTGTGCCGGGAGAGGACCCGAGAAGGGCCATCTCCTTTGCTTTGGCTAGGAAAGGGATCCTTGTGGCCAGCTGTGGAGCGTTACCAAGATGCACAGTGACTTTATAAGAGAGTTGTGGAAAACAGAGGGAGGTGTTGAACCCTTCTTCTAGCTTAGAAAGGAGCTGTGTTTAGCATTTGTTTTCATTTCACTGAAGGCAATATTTTTAATTGCATTTTGAAGGGGCAGCTGGGGTCCTTGTCACTCTCTCGTCTCTTTCATGGTTTCATGTTCTGGGATATATCTCTGCATAAGACTATTCAGTGTGTCCCTGAAAATAGATGATTTCTCCTCTCTGTGCAGGGCTCAATGAATATCCAAGCAAATCCCTTCGCAGAAGCAATGACGACAGCTGTTCAGCAAGTTTGTAGAGGACGTAGCCCGAGCTAAGGGACCTCTGTGCCTTGCTGACTGCCACAAAGAACTTTGTCCTAGTGATAAAGGGCTGGTAGTCTCAAAGGACTGGGAGGAAGAAAGGAGAAGGCGACTGGGACTTGGGAGAAGCAAGAACTGTATATCATGGAATGGTTTGGGTTGGAAGGGACTTTAAAGATCATCCAGTGCCATCCCCTGCCCTGGGCAGGGACACCTCCCACCAGCCCAGGTTGCTCCAAGCTCCATCCAACCTGGCCTTGAACCCCTCCAGGGATGGAGCATCCACAGCTTCTCCGGGCAACCTGGGCCAGGGGCTCACCCCCCTCACAGCAAAGAATTTCTTACTAATATCTAATCTCAATCTCCCGTCTTTCAGTTTAAAATAGTTACCCCTCGTCCCATGGCTCCCCTTCCTGATCCAGGGTCCCTCCCCAGCTTTCCTGGAGCCCCTTGAGGGACTGGAAGGGGCTCTAAGGTATCCCTGGAGACTTCTCTTCTCCAGGCTGAACCCCCTCAACTCTCTCAGCTTGTCTTCATAGGAGAGGTGCTCCAGCCCTTGAATCATCTTTGCGACCCTTCATATATCCAGTTTTGATATCCAGTATCCCATCTGCAGGCTTTAACTGGAGCTAGACGAAAGAAAGGATGGTGTCTCCTTGCTCTCGTAAGGGGCAGGGGCTACTGTGGCCCTGTGCAGCACATCCGAGGCTCCTCCAGCCTGTCCCTGTCCCTCCGCCCCATGCCATCTGCTGTGCCAGCCGCCCCCAGCCCGACCCGCTGGCCGTGGGGCTGCGGCCGGCGCCGCCTGAGCCCGGCGGCTGCAAGGGGAGAGGCTGCCAGCAGAGGGAACTGCAGACCAGGGAATCTCCCAGCGCCCCTCCACGCTGAAACACGCACGGAAACCCAGAGCCCGGCAGGGTCTTCTCCCTCCTGCCTGGGAGAGGGATGTTCCCAAGAATCTCCGCCGGGGCTTTTGACCAACCTGCTGCTTGTTGGTTTCGTTGTGGAGGGCTGTGTGTTAACAGGGAATGCTAAAGAAATCCATTTAAAAGAGGAAACCAGTTGAAAACTCTCAGCCCTACGGGACTGAAAAAGTAACCCTGCAAATCCTTATACCTATCTTCTTGCTGCCACCTAGTGAAGGGGAAAAAGTATGACTATCTGACTGACATAGCAGAGCAAAACCTATCCCAGAGGCCTCTCTTTGTTAAACAAACTCTTCATGTGAATAAACTGCTTCAAAATAACCTTTAAAGTTGCATGGAGCTCTGCTCCTTCCCTGTTGGAAGGCTCCTTCAGAAAGCACCCTGTTAGGTCCTTGAAGGGACGGCTACTGGCAGAGGCCTTCCTTCAGCATCACTTGTGTCTGAAGAGAAACACAATATTGACTTTTTTGTTGTACTGGAACTCTTTGGGGTGGTCTTTTAAGCTGTAGAGCTTCTGGTGGTGTTTGCAGGATCGGACAGTAAAGGAATCTTTCACTGTCTTTCGTATTACCCTGAATACATAGCTGGTACAGCCACTGCGGCAGGGAGGATCACAAGCATAGACTCTTTACGTGTCCATCTAACTTCTCAGGCAGGATTTGTAATCAGAATCCAACTCCTTGTTAGTACCTGAGTGAGCTTCAGTTAGGGCTGGGAACAGAAGTCTTCTATCCAAAGTCTTGTGCCTTAGCCAGAAGATTTTCCTTCCCTAAAATAAAAATGGTATGTTCCTGCATCGTTCCGGGATTTTTTGAGAGGAGAGCCTCAGCTGTGTGATAGACAAGTGATAGACAAGAAGTCAGCAGAAACACTAACGCTTCAGCAGCTCCAGTTCTTCTTATGCTCCTGCCATGCTTCCAGGTGACAGCTGTGACCTCCAGCTAGTCCAGATCTCTCGATGCCAGGCTGGATGGGACTTTGAGCAACCTGGTCTAGGGGGAGGCGTCCCTGCCATGCCAGGGGGGGTTGAAGCTAGATGAGCTTTAAGGTCCTCTCCAGCTCTAACCATTCTGTGTGTTTGGCCAGACGCCTGCCAGACTGAGCTCTGACAGCTTTTCCCTGCCTTGAGTTTCTGTCCTCTACCATTTCCAAACAGCTAGAACCAGCACAGCACTGCCATAGCTTGTGCTGTTTCAACCTGGTTGTTCTTGCTGCAACACCCGAGGGAAGAAGTATTCACCCACTATTTCCAGCAGTTCCAGTTGAGCTTTCAGGGCAGAATAACTCCACTCGTCCCAGCATCATTTGTACTCAGCAGAAGATGATCCATTCGCGCATTTTGGTGCTCGAACACCTCTTCACTTTCCACCCCCTGCATATTTGAATAAAAGGTCCAAAGGCTGCAGGGCACGCTGCTGTGACAGCTGCCACCAGGAACAGGCTTGTACTTACAGGGCGGGTATCTGAAACACAGGGAGTGGGATTACACGCCGAGACCCACAAGCACTCACGGCTCTCATTGTGCCCCTTAGTCTTTTGGGGTTTTTGCTCTTTGCCTCCCTGTGCCTGGATGCCCTGGAGCGGGGGCGGCTGCCCGCCGGGCTCTGGAGGAGGTGGTCGCTAGGTGTCAGCATGGGACTGTCACAGCGGCCACCGCTCGCCCGCAGCCCGGCGTGGCCAGCCCGCAGCGGGGCGGGCACCGGCCCCGCGGGGGAGGCTGCCCGACCCCCTCTCCTGTCCAAAACCCACAAGATCAGAGCGTATTGGTCTCTCTTAAACCTCCTTCCTTCTGACCTTTTCAGGAAATTTTGTTTTGTTCTTCTTTTAATTCCCAAACCCGTCCGACAGGGATGAAGATCACATTTCTCATGGTTGCCCCCTCCTCTTTTCTGATGGAAAAAAAAATCCATTTGCGATTTGGTCCCCCCTGTTATTCAGCAAAACAAATAAAGTTTTTAAATGAAAGGGGCAGACTTTGCAACTATTACTCTTATACATTTTGATAATAGGTCCACCCCAAACCCTGAGGTCTTTTATCTACTTGGGATAGGTAACATGTAGCTCTGAGTAAATGTTTGCACTTCCTAGCTTAGTCCTATCTCATTCCAGTCCTCTAGACATTCAGACGGCAGACAGTGACATTGCATTGTTTTATTCAGGTGCATGGCTTTAAAAGTAAAACGGAAATAAACTGTTTTAAATCTCTTCCTGTAGTAACAGGTGCTGCAACCTTCACATTCACTTTTTTTTTCCCCCCTGAAGGATGAGAGCAGTCTCCAAGCTGCAGCTGGGAGCTGTAGTCCCAAAATGTGGCCCCGAAATAGCCCCAGCAGCAAATGAAGGTCAGCGCAGCCCTGGCAGCCTGTGGTGCTTGTGGTCCAGTCCCTGCACAGAGCTAAGGAGCAAGTATTTCTCTCTGTAGGCAGCTTTGCCTGGCCGAGCTAACAGAAACCCCTTGAATTTAGGGAGGCAGGCGTGGTGAATGCAGATATCAAATCGTTGACGTTGCCTATTATTCATAAAGTGTTTGCAACTTGAAAGAGTCTTAATAAAGGTATGGGTCATCCCTGGAGGAACTTACAATAACTACTATAATTACAGTGATAATAGTCGTCTATTAGTTATTAAAAACTCACACCAAGTTTTGAATACATAAAACAGTAGAAGAAAAAATTCCACTTTAAAGCTGGCAAATACTCTACAGCATTTGATAAATTTATTTCCTATTGCACATGTCCATTTTTCCCCAAAGCACTTAGAAGAGATTTTATTTCCAACAATGTTCTTGCATATGAGTCACTCCCTTCTGCTTTTTTTTCTTCCTTTTTTGTTGTTCTAGTCCAACATGACAAAATCCAAATCTGATGTTCCTATTTCTCAGTTTTCAGTCAGAAACCACGTTGAATATTTTCAAAGATGCATATTCACAGCAGAAATTTGAGGGAGAAGTCCAAAGCAAATTCCTCTGTGTGCATTTTTTGGTATCACATTAAACCGGATTTGATTTCAAATTCATACAGGCTCCAAATGATTTCCCTTAGCTGTGTGTTTTGGAATTACATATAAAGCAGCAAATCCTTCTGCTGTCTTCTCTTGGAGTTGATATGACTCCCAAGCTGCCCTTCAGCATTGAAATAACCCTTGAAGAACTCATCTATTTATTAAAGCACTGGAGAGCCTGCTGAAAAGTGTTTACTTCTGATTTTCAGCCCACTGCTTCACCTGGCATTAGCCTTGTTAGATGCATATGACATACTTAGAAAGCCAGCAATACTTGTAATGCGTCTTTGCAAACAGAATTCCTGAAACGCTGTCACGCTGCTAGTGCTTCTCATTGCCAAATCTCAACACATTCCGAAAAAGGTAAATCACTTCTAGCAGAGGACAATCCTGCTTTTAACTATCCCTGATCATCTCTCTCATGGGAATGATTTATGACAGGGATAATAGTTTAGTACCTCACTCCCTTTGTCTATTATCACTTGGAGCGTGGGACTGATTACAGAGATGAGCAGAGTTCACCTGTATTTGAAAGTCACCATGAATATATACAGGGATCTGTCCCAGGAGCAGTTAAGTGGTCCAATTCTTATAAAACAATTAAGCGACTAAAACCTGTAATCGGTCTTCATGGTCTGATAAGCCTGATAAGGGTAGCGAAAAAAGAGATGTGACAATATTCTAACATGTTCAGACACTGGAGGAAAGATAAGAGAAGATCAACGAAAGGTTTGATGGTCAAACCTTGCGCGCGCTCTGATGGCCAGGCTTGGACAGCAGCTGGTTTTATGTGCTCCACTACTCCGAAAGGCAGAAACGCAACGTGCCAGACTTACATTCACAGGGGAAGGGACCAGCCTCACTGCGGGCAGCAGCTGTCCATCCACGGGTGACCGTGCATGTGTCACTGCAGATCTCAGCGCTCTTGGCTCTAAAGCGGAGAAGGGAGAGAGACAAGCTCGTCATTTCACGTTAGCACACTGCATAAAGGGAGGTGATGGGACAAGCTAACTACGCTTTGTAGAGGGCCCGCTAAAAACAAAACACATTTGGGAAAAAGCCTCGTGTCACCTTAACACCCAAGCTATTTACTACAGCAAATAACCTACCAGGTACATCTGCATCAACTGGTTGCGTCTGCCTGCGGGCAATATCCACCTGCTCACATCTGTATGTCACTACACAGGATTCATCCCATCCTTTCTAAGCAGAGACTTGAGAGCCTGGACCAGGCACGTGTCATGCTTGGAGAAAGCCTGGTATGCCCTTATGCTGTCTTTGTACCAAAACTCAGTACTGTGAAGCACCCTCAGAAGCCTGGGGGAAAAAAAAGCAAGACTGGGACCTCTTTCTGTTGCAATTAAAGATTAAGCTCTCTCTATCATCTCAATGCAGGAAGACGAGACAAAGCACCCTGATTATCCTTCTATACACAGCTCTCCCCTTTGCCAGTGGCTGCCTTGGATTCTCCATGATATTCCTCCATGGGCCAGACTCTCCACCATGCATGGCAAGGAGTCCTCGCAGTGGTGATTTCTCACACACTGCAGGCCACAATGGGGAGTGGTTTGCTTCCTTCCTGAGCTTAGCACTCAGTTACTGGTACCCACAACTGGGAAGGAGAGTCCTTTCAGAGCCGAACCAAAGATCAAATTCATTTTTCTGGCACATGGAAGGGAGGAGCAAAGTGAGACTCTGAAGAAAATGGAAATAGATGGGGCCTTAGCCTTGGAAATCTCTCTGCATGACTGCTGCCTCCTGTCATCCCCACCCAAATCAAAACGGCCCCATCAGCAAGCCGTGCCCACAGCTGGCAAGACCTTGTATGCCTTTGCCTCCCATCACAATGTGTACCATGAGTGGTCCCACATCTGGAGTGGAGGAGAGTCTTCACTTCTCCAGTTTCTCCTGAGAATTACACTAGAAAAGCCTCCAGAAGATATTTCAGTTCCCTAATCAATTCTCTGTTTGTTTCGGGGCTAACAAGGCTACAGCAAGAGGCAGTCTGGAGCACTGGCGCAACCACCGCCTTTTCCCATTAATTTTAGGAAGGGAAACGAGTCAATTTGCATGTCTGGAGCTCAGCACTGACCCCTTCTAAGGGCAGAACCTGCTCTCGTGTTTCCAAAGTGCTCAGACCGGAGTAGGAATTAATGATCTCTCCCTGCCCTTCCAGCGGCCAGGGGCAGCTGTAGGTAACACAGGTGATAACTCTTGGTGCTGCGCTCTTCATGGGGGAGCTTCTCCTCTGCTGCCTCCTCCCAGGCAGCAGATGGGAGTTCTGTGAGGGTGACAGTGATTCCTGTCCATTCCCGCCCACTGTTCAGAGCTGCTTTCTCCTGCCCATTCCTCAGGTGGCACCTCCTTTGGTCCCCAAGTGCCCGCTGCACCCCGACACCTCATCTATCCCAAAAGGGGGGGGCGAGGGGAGCGGGTGGCTGCTTAAGATGGGAAAGGCCAGTCACCAAGGGAAAGGGCCGGTCACCAAGGGGGGGGCCGGTCACCACGGGAAAGGGCTGGTCACGAAGGGAAGGGCCGGTCACCAAGGGAAAGGGCCCGGTCATGAAGGGAAGGGCCCGGTCGCGAAGGGAAGGGCCCGGTCGCGAAGGGAAGGGCCCGGTCGCGAAGGGAAAAGGGGCCGGTCACGAAGGGAAAAGGGGCAGGTCACGAAGGGAAGGGAAGGTAAGGTCCTGTCCGTCCCGTCCCGTCCCGCCCGCCGCCTCAGGCGCTGCCGCCGCGGCCGCAGCCATTGGGCGGCGGGCGCGTCCCGGCGGGCCCCTCTCCGCGATATAAGGGGCGGCGGGGCCCGGGTCTGCCTCACTGCCCGCCCCCGGCGCGGAGCGGAGCGGCGGGGCCGCCTCCTCCTCCTCCTCCCGCTTCTCCTCAGCGGCGGCGGAGCGCGGCTCCCCCGCTCCCCCGCGAGGCGATCGCC